>JAQZBX010008675.1:0-32415 GCA_029593785.1 Cabassous unicinctus | reverse complement strand
ATTTGTTCTAATCAGGATCCAAATAAATTTCACACTTCTGGTTTTGTGGTAAGCATCTTAAAGCTATTTAAGTAATCTAAAATAGCACCTCTTTTATTTGTGGAAAAGCTGGATCATTGATCCTGTAGAATATCTTACCTTCTGAATTTGGCTGATTTTATCCAAAAAGTATCATTTAACATGTTTCCCTAGCCCACAGATTTCATTAACAGGCAATTAGACCTACATGTGGCAATATGTTAGGTTCAGTTATGTTTTGTTTTCAAAAGAGCTCTTACTAGACAGTATTGTGTTCAATCAGCAGAAACATAGCATCTGGGTGGTTCCGTTATACGTGATGCCCAGAATGATCAGTGGCTCAGGTGATGTCAGCTTGATCCATCTATCATTAGAAACATCCCTATCCACCTGTCACCTAATGTAGTGATTGTTACCTACAGTCATGGTCTCATTAGACGAATATACAAAACTGTGATTGTTTATATACTCTATCAATGGCATTTTATTTCTTCCCACACTTTATGTAATGTTACAATATATTTGTAATTAAAAATATAAATACCTAAGAATGAAAGTTTTATGCCAATAGCAGTAGTGAGCTGAGGCCAAATGGCATTATCCATGTGAAAAAATTTTAATTTAGTTTCCCAGATAGCTTCATGACTAATTCCTCTCGAGAGTGCCCTGCCATTTCCAAACAGTGAGGAGTTTATTTTGGGAATGTGCATGGCCAATTAAATCCCTTCGTAGAAAAGAAGGGAATTGAAATGCACATACCCTATTACTCAATAATTCCACTTTAAATATCAAGCCCAGTGAAGCAAGTATCACTCTCTGGGTAGTGGGTTTCATATCCTCCAAGAAAGAAGCTATCTGGTATGTCAGTTTAAAGATACAAACCTCGAAAGAGGTACAAAGATATTTAATGTGGCAATGTTTGCCATAATAACAAAGTGAAACCACCTAAAAGTAGCTGTGAATGGGGGAAAGGATAAATTAAATGCAGCCATGCAAACATACAAACACTGGACAGCAGGCAAAAGGCACAGACTTGAGCTACATGCATCACTGTGGATAAATCTCAAAAAACGTAATGCCGAGCAAAAAACCAAAGTAAAGAAAAATCTATTTTCATGTTAGTTTTGGAAACAGAAACATGCCAAACCGTATTATTTATTTTCTACAGATATATATATATGTATGTACTTGTCTATATAAAACTATAACAATGCATTGAAGGCAACACAAAACTCATAACTGAGGCAGCCGTTATGTTGAAGGGCTTTAACTTCAGCTGAAGTGTTGTAATATTTGCTACATATAAAAAAAAGGTGTTTGGATTATTATGATACTTGTGCAATTATTTTTTAAAAGTATATAAGCACAGAAAAAGATGCTACAATGGTTAATTCTAGGAGTTTAAAATATGGGTAATTTTTTTGGTCTTTGTATTATTATTATTATTATTATTATTATTTTAATTCCTTCAAATTAAAAAAGGCCAGATCTTTCTCAGCAGTAGCCCAGGCAGCAAAAGCTTGTCCAACAAACCTGGTAGCACAGTCCATGAGGACAGAGACACTCCTAGAGCTTGGGAAAGCTCTGTCTCTGGAGGGCTGGATGGAGAGTTCCCTGCAGCAGGGACCAGAAGCAGGGAGCAGCATCTCATGGGGGGCCAGGAGGTTCCTGCAGTGCAAGGGCCGCTTGAGGCCACATCTCCTGACACAAACCTTTCTGGGCTTCCTACATCTGCCCTGTTCCCAGTGGCCAAACCTTGGACCCACCTACACTCTTTCTTTACCTTCCTCCCTTCCTCCCCACAGACATGCGGTCTTGAGCCCTGTCCTCACGCCTTCCGCTGTCTCCTGCTGGCCTCGCCACCCGTGGCTCTTGTGCAAGATTCCAGGCCACTTTCCTAAATACTCTGAGCCTCTGTAGCTCTCAGCCATGAAGATCCTCAGGGGTCAAGTCCAGCCTTTGCCCCACCCTGTGCCCCCCTCTTCTCCCTGCCCCCAACAAGAACCTGTTGCTAAATCCAAACAGTGCACACATTGTTGTCCTAATCTACCGCACACCTTCCTACCTCTTGGTCTTGCTTGATGACGATGGAATGCCCTCCCCTCTCTTCCAGCTCACATGGAGCTCTTCTGAGAACCTTCCCCGGTCACCTCATTCTCAGGAATCTGTCTACCTGTGAATTCTTGGGTCATGTATTATCCATGCCTCCAAGCGTTTCTTCCATACCCATTAGGAAATAATAATAAAGTAATAGCTACCATTTATTGGCCACCTCAATGTCAGGGGCAGACAGAACTATTAACCAAAGCCATTAGTTTGATGGAGGGTCAGAGCAATTGGAAGCCAGGAAAGGGTTGGCGGGGTCCCGACCATCAGGCCATGGCTCAGGAGGTACTTCCTCAGTTTGTGGAATTCTTCCGTCTCAAGAGAACTAGACAGAAGAGGATCCATTTGAGATAAATTGTGGAGCCAAGGCGGAGAATATGACAAAAGGTGGTTTTCAGATGTCTAGAGGGACATGTGCTTGGAATATGCCCACTGGCTATGAACGTGGTCCTCTTGAGGTCCACCCCTGCACTGACCTGAAGAAGGTCCAGGGCTTCTGCCCCAAGCAGGAGGGACCAGTCACCAGCATCAGCCCGTCTCCTCCCCCTGGCCCCACTCCCCTGCTGGCTTTTCCCAGGATCACCCACCTCCTCTCAGGGATGTAGGCTCTGGAAAGCTCTGAGCCATGGGGCCTGGCAGCCTTGGATCTCCTGGACCCCAGTTCCAGTCTGCCTGTCCCAGGTGCTCGGGCGACCTTTCCTGTAGCTTCCTGTCCTTCAGGCACGTGCTCCTCAGCCCATTGTTCCAATTGTGTGTGCGAGGCCTCCCATGGGCCAAGCTTCCAACATTCTCCTTTATACCATTTACATCTCCTCCTTCTCCTCCAGCGTCTCAAAGGGATGTCACATCTCTTCCTGCATCAAATCCTCATCCTTTTCTTAAAGTGGCCACAGCAGCTTGGTAAGGCAGGGCTGAGCTGCAGTGCTGGGCTAGAGGCACGAATGGGCTCTTAGAACTCTGCCTATTGCCAGGTGCCCTGGGTGTCCTTTTGTCCAGGGGCCTCTACAAGTCCTCCCCATCCATCACCTTCACCAGCACAGTACCCAGACAAAGCCCGAGCAGGTTTTCCCTGCACAGACCAAGGGTCCAAAGTTAGAGACCCAGAAGGCATGTCTCCGAGGACAGGGACCAGGTGCAGATGGGGCTCCCGCCCTCATGGGGTGGGGCTCTTTCATCTGCCTCCACTCCTCCCTCTCTCCCCCCAAACCCCAGGCACCAGCCACTTGCCTGGGAGCTTTGAGAGAGAACGTGCATTTGAGGGAGCGTTTGGAAAGACTGACAGTGGAATTTGCACATGGGTGGTTTTATTTTTACCCGTGTTTCTGGAGAAAGCCTAATGGCTTCAAGTGCTCCTCTCTGTTTGTGAAATTTAAAAGGGGGAAAAGAGTGCACACAATTATAATCCCACAGCAGGGCAACTGGCTTGCCTCTGACTATTAGGTCCCATTAAAGATGTAATATCCGCGGTGTCTCAAGAGAAATGCGTACTTATTTATGCTTAGTATTAGGGCAAATATTAGTTAGCATCCAAACAGGATGCAGTTAAGTCGAATCTGATGTCACCAGCAGAGCTTGCATTATAAACAAAATAAGTGGCAATTACTTTCAAGCTGAACCAATGATTTTTTCAAGTGATTCCATTTTGTGCTCATCAGAACCGTCCACCGAAGGAAGGTGTGTTTCAGGGAAATGTGCAGGGTGTGCTTTTTAATCACACTTTATTTAAATGCACAAATGAATGCTGGAGGCTGCTTCTCCCCTCTCCTCCTCCCTAGGCTTTCCTTTGGGACAGTAATTAGGAAATACAACCCAATATAGGAAATGAGCATTGCCGCTGTTATGAGGATTTTAAACCAAAGGACTTTGCACATGTTACTGAAGGAGCTTCAGCCCTCAGAAGCCCAAGCAGGTTCTTCTACATCACCTGGTACTTCATGCCCTTTGGAAATGACTCCCTGGACTCCTGGAAGGGCACTTCCAGGGAGAAAGATGAGAAGGCCCCGTAGAGGTCCTGGGAGCAGGAGACGATGGGTCAAGAATGTGTCCCAGCACACAGCCTGGCTGGAGATGCCCAGGCTGCTGCCTCCCTGTACCCCTGGGTGGAAATTCTGGAGCTATTCATCTCCCCACTCTCTCTACATTGCATCTTTGTTGGCAGCGCTAATACCTGTACCCTCATTCCTTTATGCCACACTTTAGCTGCTAGGCTTCCAGCACATTCTCCCGGGGTCCAGGTTCCTTAGGCTGGGCTGTTTTCCATGAACTTTCTCAAGTTCCTAAGCACCCACCACCCCTGACCCTATATGGCTCTTGTTGAATGGTGTCCTGAGAGCCTGGTACCTCCATGCAGCACCCAGGGAAGACCACAGGGCAAGCAGGTGGGGCTCACGGAGATCATGGAATCAGAGCCTGCCCCAGGGCTGGGGGCAGCTCTTGTCATATATGATGGGTGGGGCCTCCTGGGAGAGGCATTTTCACTGGGTCCATGTTCAGAGCCGAGTGAACGAACATGGGCGCAGAGCTGGAGTGTAGCAGAGCATGCATCTCCCCTGGGGGCTCTGGCTCCATACTCTCTCCTCTGTCCAGCATAGGCTGGGGCTGTTCAAGGCCATGTGAGATTCTGTGAGAACCTGGAATTCATTTCCCTCCCCAGGTCTGTCCTCTCTCCAGGCCCCTCCATTCTATTACATAAAACACATGGGGCATTTTCCACTGACCAAGCCTGGTGGGGCCTCATGGTAGAGTCATAGAAGAAGGAGGCTCTGGTTCTGCCTCCATGGAAACTGCAGTTCTAGTGGAGAGGGGTGGAAAGGAATGGAACTGGAAAAGCCCAGAGCAGGGCGATCATGGACGACTCCAGGTGGGCTGCCAAATGAGTTACACTTCTTTCATTCAAGCAACAGTCTCAGCCTGGTTGGGGAGGCTGGAGGCAACATAATGGATGGATGCTGAGCTATCTCAGGGAATCTGGGAAAGACGGGAACAAGTCCACGGAGGTGGCTCATGGGGTAATCGGTAAGATCTAGGACCTCGGCAGGAACTCACAGACCTTCTCTGTGGAGCCTGCTGTGTGACCAGCTCCAAGCTCCTCTTCTCCAAGGTCCAGAAGAAAGAGTATAATTGGGCACACCTGGGCCAGGCATCTACCCATGGACCACCTGACTGTGGTCGGTGGTAAAGGCAAGGTCCCTGGGTATCACCTCTGTGTTTCTCGAGGAGGGAGAGTTTTGTGATCTTGGTCACCCTGCTTACCTTGGACCTCAAGAAGTGTCAGCCATAATGAGAGGAAATAAAGAAACAAGCCCTCCAGCCAACAGCTGAGATCAGAAGAACCTGGACCCCATAGAACCTTAAAGGAAGAGGAAGGCTGAACCCTCGCAGAGATTGGCAACCATCTTGCTTCAACACATGGCAACAGACTTTGGCAAAATGAAGGCTGGAGCTGGGAGAAAGTGGTCATCAGTGCCTCTCAGATGGTTTAAAAAACCCCAAGGACAAAGGAAGAGCTGCAGTATGAAGTCCAGATAGACCAAAAACTCCAAAATCCAAAAACTCCAAAATCTCCCTCACAAAAAACATGGTTTGATACATCACTTGGTCTGCTCATCAAGATGTTCATTCAGCTGCTGAGCCAATCCCCTGATGGGGCCTTGGATTTGAACAAAGCTGCCGAGGTGCTTAAAGTGCAAAGAGAAGAATCTATGATATTACTAATACACTGGAAGCCATCCAACTCATTAAGAAGAAATCTCAAAACAACGCCCAGTGGATGGGCTGCAGTGTGTCTGAGGATGGGGGCATGCTGGCCCAGTGCCAAGGCCTGTCCGAAGAAGTGACTGAGCTCAGCCAGGAAGAGAAGAAATTAGATGAGCTGATCCAAAGCTGCACCCTGGATCTCAAATGGTTAACCGAGGATTCAGAGAATCAAAGGTTAGCTTATGTTACATATCAAGATATTTGAAAAATTAGTGGCCTTAAAGACCAAACTTTTAGAGTTGTGAGAGTCCCTCCAGAAACATAATGAGAGCAAATAGCTTCTATAAGAGCAGGTGGAAGGTAAGAGGGCCAGCTTAGGGATAGACTTTCAGAGCGTGCTCTGCAAAGGCATCTGGCCTTCCCCTGGCACTATGGGGAGCCACTGTGCTCCTTTGGGGGTGGTTTTGGCAAGGGAAGAGACTTGATGTGTCCATATATTCATGACCAATTCCCTGATGCCCAGACCTGCTCCCATCAGACCCCAGGAAGGCATCTGTGCCCCAGACCTCTGCTCCAGCCCAACACCTGTACCCTCTGCTGTACCTTCAAACCTTTGCCCATGAGAGCTGATATATTAATTTACGTCACACACATCAATGTCTACTTTCCATGCTCACAGAGTAGATTCCCACTGAAACTGTTCTCTCCAAGGAAACCAATAAGCAGCCCCCTTTACTTGGGGGAAGTTAAACCAAAAGAAAAGGAATAATCAGGGAACTATAAGAAAATATGCCTAGGGACAGAAGAAGCTCTAGCCCATTGGGGGATTCTCAGGCACCCATGGCAGTGAACAGCAGGGGCGTGGAGGGCTGGCCCTACCTGGGACCGAGGAGCGCTGTTTCCCAGCCACAGCTTCCCAAGGCGGCCCTGGTCTTGTTCCTCTCATGTCCCGTGAGGAGGTCTGGGCCAGCTCCTGCTGCCCCCCATTCCATTAGCAGATCCAGTTACACTGGGGTCAATCCATTCTTTCAACACCAATGGGACATGATTGCTCAGCACTATTGACTCCACTATTGAATTCCTTTCCTTTTCTTCTTCATAGCCAGCATCTCGACAAGGCTGTTTGCATTCCCGTCTTCCCTCTTTCCTTCCAGTCACTCTGTGTACCTCACTGGAGTCAGGCTTCCACATTCCCCACCCCACTGAACCTGTTCTCACTAAGGAAATACTCACCTTAGGGAAGTATTCTAATCCTTTAGGGGATACATTTCAACCCTTATCTTGACCTCTTGATTGCATTCAACACTGAATGAGTAGCTGCCATTCTTGCCTTCTGTGACAGTTTGAGATTATTTTTGTGAATCCCAAAAAGAAAAAGATTATGTTTGTAAACTAATCTATTCCTCTGGATGTGATACCCTTTAATTATACTGGTTTCAGTTGAGGGGCCGGTGATTAGATTACCTGTTAAGATTTCTTTGAGGGCTTTCTTTGATTTGATAGCAGAGTCAGTAGAGCTTGACTCAGGTTGAGTCCCTACCCCCTTGGTGGGTCTAATATTAAATGGAAACTCATTGGAGATAGACACACGGGAAGAGAGAGAGCTTTGTCAATTTTGATCCTGGGGCCCTGGGAGAGATGAACCATTCACCTGATAGATTGCAGCTGACCTTGGGAAGAGACCAGAACAGCTGAAACTGATATTTGAAGGCCAGGAAAAGAACAAGCCCTATCCCAGCTGCAGCTGAAAGAGAAGAAGCCCAGAGGGGGAAGGCTGAACCCTTGCAGAGATCGTCCACCATCTTGCTTCAACATGTGGCAGCTGACTTTGGTGAGAAAGTACCTCTTATGGTACCTTGAGTTGGACTTCCCATGACCTTGGGGCTGTAAGCTTTTACCCCAAATAAATACACTTTATAAAAGCCAACAGACTTCTGGTACTTTGCATTGGCACCCCTTTGGTGGACTGATTCACCTTCCAAGGCTCTCTCTCCTGGCTTTCCTCCTACCTCCCTGCCCATCCCATCTCTGTCACCTCCATTGGCATCTCTTCATTAAATGCTGGTCCTCAGACCATGCCCCTGCTTTGCCTCCACTTCTGCTCTTTTGTGCTTTCAGGTAACCCATGCCAAACCCATTATCACTGATGTGCTGATGGGTCCCAGATCTTTGCCGTGGGCCTGCAGTTTCCTTCTCAATCCAGCAGGCATGGAAAGCACAGCCCCTGCATGAACCCACCCCTTCTCTTCCTTGTTTCTGTTCAAAACCACTGGCCTCACTGCCCTCCATTCACTGAGACCAGAACCTTGGAGTCACCAGCGTCTACCCATCCTTCAAATCCTGCCTTTGATCTGTTCTTTACTTTTTTGCTGCCCTGACATAAGTCAGGCTCTCATCTTGTCACCTGGAATGCACCTTCTCATTGCATCCCAGTGGCCCTCATTCTCACCTAGCCTTCTTCTTCTCTCTCTCCCTCTAATCCATGTCTGTCTATGTCTATATCTATCTCGAGCTGTCATGTCTATCTAATCTCTATATATCTAATCTGTCTCCATCTATATATCTAATCTACATCTAATCTGTACACCTATATCTACATCTCTCCCTGTGAGTGTATAGTTTTTTCCAGCATTATTTGAAAATAAGTATTTAAATGCTAAACATTTTAACCTAAATATTCTGCAAAGTATTTTCTAAGAATAAGAATCCTAGGACAATCTCAGTAGTGGAAAAGCACTAGGCTTGGCTTAAATGACAGACTGACTTGGCAATTGCTGAGCTTCTGTTTACTCACCAGCAAAGTGAGGTTCCCTATGTCTTCCCTGACTTACAGAGTGTCATGGGACTCTATTATTAAATTTACTAATTCATAGGAACTGGACACCTTAGAGCTGCTGGCTGCCATGTCCCATCTCCACCAAAGTTCTTCTGCAGTCCAGGGGTGGGAACAGACTATCACCAAGAGAGCAAAGGAACTGTGCTGAAAAAGAAGGAGGCTTTGTTAGGTTAAGGAATAGGTCCAGGAAATAAATCTTGCAAGAAGTTCTGCATGTGGTCACGCCCATTTGGAGGTATTCTATATGTTGTGTTGAGTTGGCTGAAATAAAATGTAATAGACTAGCTGAAATCAGTGGATTTCCACAAACACATCAGATGAGCAAGGATATGACTTGGTCAGCAAGACAGCAGAGGAAGAAGGGCTGATATAGATGAGGACTCTAGAGTTTTCAGGTTCTTGCAGCCTCAAGAGAGGAAGGCACTGGGCAGCCTTGGTGAGATGCTAAATGTTAGATGGAAAGTGGAATCTCTTGGCCAGTGCTTGTAAGCAAATCAATGACGTGTCCATGCTGCTTTGCCCAGCCAGCTTGTAATCGTTGCTTCTGGGAAGGATCCCTGGTTGGGGAAATGGTGGATCTCTGTGTGCCTTGACTGCCCCTTGCTGACCCTCAAGGGGCTAATTCCTTCCCGAGAGAGTAGCAGGCAGAGGGGAGCTCTCTTGTGTCTCAATACATCACCTCTTTGCTTTGGCACGTTTGAGACTCACACCATCCACTTCAGAACTATTTTAAGAGCCATCTGTGTTATCAGAAAGCAGCAATACCACAGCAAGACTGCCTGGTGTTTGCATGTGAGCTGACCCAGGAAACATCCAGCCCACGGAAGAGAAAGATGAAATCTAAGTCTTTAACAGCTTTTGAGTTTTGTTTTAAAGCTGTTTGACTAGAGGAAGATTGTGAAGTATCATGTTTTCAAAGAAATATGCCATTGGTCTCATAAGACAAAAAGGGTCTTCCTTTAGAAATCCCCTAATCATACCAAGGATCAGAGAGGGACAGTGGCCTGCCTGGAGCTGCCCAGCAAGGCAGAAGCAATTCTGACCCAAGCTCCAGGTCCTCTGACTGTCAGCCGATCGCTCACTCTCAGCTCATATTTCTGGTGTTTGTGGCATCTCCCAAAGGGGGTAAAGACACAGAGCTTCAGTGGGGACATTAAGTCAGATGTGGCTGGAAGACTTTGAAGAAGCAAGTTGACTAACCATTCCATTTTATATGTGGGGAATCAAGAAAATGCAGCGAATTTCCCAGCGAGACACAGTGTGTTAGTGAAGGCACCGCACCAAAGCTAGAGCAGAGGACACTCTTCTGGAGTGGACAGGGGCCAGCGCTGGGCAGGATGATGGGGCCTGTACACTCAGGCAGGTGTCCCTCCCTGACTGCCCTGGGCTTCCCCAACCCTGGCTCGCTCATCTGCCCCACCTGCCCAGGTCTGCCTTCCCATTGGGCTCTGTCTGAGCTCACCTGCCTCTGAGTCAGAGCACCAGGCCCTACTGTCTGCTCTGAGGCCACACTCAGTCTCCTGAGCCATGGATGGCAAGAGAGAGAGCCAGGCGTAGTTTCCTATGCTCCCGATGAGGGTGTGGACTTTGCTGAGAGAGAGCTGTTGGACTCTGTTATGGATTGAATCGTGTACCCTACAAAGACATGTTCACATCCAAACCCCTGGTCCTGTGGATGTGAATCCATTTGTAACTAGGATCTTTGAAGGTGATGTCAGCTAAAATGAAGCCAAACTGAATCAGGTGGGCCTTAATCCAATATGAAGTCACAGTAGGTGACAGACAGGGACAGCCATGTGATGGAGGCAGACACTGATGGATCTTGGTGGCAAGATGCCTCCAGAATGCTAGAAAATTGGAGAACACATGATCCTGCCAACACCTTGATTTTGGACTCCTGGCCTCCAAACGAGGGAGGCAATAAATTGCTGTTGTTTAAGCCAACTGGTGTGTGGTCTGTGCTATAGAAGCCTCGGCAAACTGAGATAGACCCTGCCGTGGGAGAGGCAGAATAATGGTATGACTCCAAATGCAGTTAAAGCGCCATATAGACCTGCGTTCCCTTCCTGGCCCCACTATGGGCCACTGGTGATACCACTCAGCCTTGACTTCCATGTGCCAGAGGGTGGTAATCATAGCGCTTGCCTCCTGGAATTGTGGGGGCCGAGATGACGTAAAGCCCATGACCCCATGTGTATTAGTCAGCCAAAGGGGTGCTAATGTGAAATACCAAAAATGGGTTGGTCTTTACAAAGGGTATTTATTTGGAGTAGAAGTCCACAGATACCAGGCCATAAAGCGTTATGTTTCTTCTCTCACCACAGTCCATTGCCACGTGTTAGAGCAAGACAGCTGCCGGCATTTGCCAGGGTTCAGGCTTCTGGGGTTCCTCTCTTCCCGGGGCTGCGTTTCTCTCCGGGCTTAGCTCCTGTTTCCTCCACAAGGTCAGCTGTAGGCCATCAGGCGAACGGCTTGCTTCTCTTCTCCTGGGGCCTTCTTTCCAGCATCAAAACTGCTTCTCAAAAGACTGCTTCTCTCAAAAACTGCTCTCTGCCTTGCCTTTTATATTTGATTCCCCACCCACCAAGGGGTGGGGCTCAACGCCTATTGACGTGGCCCAGTCAATGCCCTAATCATAATTTAATCATGCCCAGATTAACAGATCAGTTTACAAGCATGATCCAATTATATTTTTGGAATTAATAATTACATCAAACTGCCCAACGGCCAGTTTGGCCGTTTGGCTCTGCTTAGAGCACAGAGCTCGGGCATGGCAGCAATTGTTATGACCTGATTCAGAGTGATGGACAGTTGCAGGTAGGAGGGCAAAGTGGCTTTAGAATCTGATAAACCTGAGGCTGCTTCCCAGATCCACCCTGTGTTAGGTGTGTGTCCCTGGGCAAGCTATTTTCCCTTCTCAGCCCCAAATTTGACATTTAATGGTTGCTCAATAATATATCTTCCTTACCACAGATTTCTGCCACTTAGGAGCAAATTGGAGGGTAGATGTGAATACATAGTTGAAGATACCACTTTCATCTCTAATTTGGTGAAACTTGATGTCAATATTAGTACCAGGTAAAATCTGGCTGACTGAAATTGAGGTGATAAATTAACCACATTGGCCACTCCTATCTGGAGGTACTCTTTCAAGCTCATCCAGGAAGCTCTTTTTATTCAGATTCACCATGAGTTCATTTTCGTTCATTCACTCACTTTTGGTTCCTGAGGTATGGAATAAAATAGGAGTTTAAGCTAAGACCATCACTGAAAAAGAAAAATATAATGAAGAAAACTTGGCATAGAGTTTGAATTTATTAAGCTTTAAGGAGCTTCGTTCAGGAGTAATATGAGCTGCCATGTGATTTTGATATGTTTATACATCACTATGGTTTCAGGGGGAAAGAGATCCTGCAGGGATAGGACCAGAAGCTGGGAGACAAGTTGGGGATATTCAAATAGTCTGGTCAAGAGGAGGTGGTGATTTTTGCCCAGAGTGATTGCAACAGAGGAAAGAGGGGATGGCTTTGGATTATTGATGGTTTGTATGAGTTACAGAAAGGAGATGAATTCAATAAGACATCTCTTGGTTTAGGAACTTGAGAACTTGGGTTGATGGGTGATATGGAGAGACTACAGGGAAGGGGTGCACCTAGAGTTCTATTTCCATCTTGTTAAATTTCAGAAATCAGTTGGAAGTGCAAGTGGTAAAGTCAGGAAGGCGGTTGGATAGGGAAGTCTGAAGGCCAAGGTTGAGGACTTAGATGGAGAGTAAATATGAGAACCTCCCTCATTGGGGGGAGACTGGATGCTCACTCAGGGTTTAAATGAGAAAAAAGACCAGAAAGATCCTAATGGTCACAGGTTGGGAGTCTGAGAGAGCTGACTGGGAGAGGAGGAGAAGCAAGTGGGCCATGGCATGGTTGAGAGGTCCATAAGGAGTGAAATGAGACGTGATCTTTGGATTTGACTCTGAGCAGCTCATTGAGGACCTTGGCAGCAGTAATTCCAATAAAGCAATGAAGACAGATGTCCACTGGGAGTGGGCTGAAGAGTGCAGAACAGCTGAGAAAGTGTTGAGAGCCAGTGTAGGTGGCCTATTTGAGATGTTTTGCCAATAAGGGGAGCCGAAACATCGGACAAGAGAAGGAAAGGTGGAGGAAAGCCAAGGGGATTTTGGTTGGGTTTAAGATGAGACACTAGAGCTTGTGTGTGCTGCTGAATGATCCAGCAGACAGGAAGAGATTGATGCTGTGGGAGAGAGAAAGATGGCAGAGGAATAAAGATCTTCAGAAGGTGAGAGGAAATGGGATCCGGAACACAAGCGGAGGGACCTCTTTGTGTGAGCCAGGACTCTTCTTCCCCTTCTGAGGGGGCCTCTTAGGCGACACTCACCAGCATCTTTTTTCTCCTGCCTCAAACTATGAGTTACAGGGCTGCCCTGAACTCCAGTATGGCTTGACAGATTGGGTCAGAGAAGTGGGTCTAAGAGCTGCATGAGTGTAAGACAGAAGGTCTTTGAGAGGAGGTGCAATCCAGTCTCCAGCTCTCCCAGCTCCCTCCAAGACTATACAAAGACACTCCAAACTGAGGTAAAGATTGATTTGGGAATGAAATCAATCAGGGAACATTGGTGGAGGTTCTTCCCCCTGAGTCCCCGTGAAAAAGTCTGGGATGGGAGGGTAGAGAGGATTTTCCCTTCCCTTTCTGCAGCATAGCCCAGATGTGAAGTCAAGGGATGTTTCCTGTGCTGCCCTGGGAAACAGAGGAGAAATGCTGGTGTGGTATACCTAGGTATGAGAGGCCCAAGGATGGCACCCCTTTCCCAATACAACCCCTTGTTTCCTAAAGCTCAGGATAGCATCCAAAGTTTTCAGTGGGTCTCTGGGGAGCCTTGGAATTAGCAAAGACACAGAGCAGATGGTGGGTCTATATAGGGTCCAGTAGCTGAGATGAGGGAATTCACATAGGACTAAGGAAGCATGGACAGTCCCACTGGAACTGGTTGGAGATATGGCTACATCTCGGATGCCTGCTATCACCAGGGAGCTGCCTGGTCCTGGAGTCCATGCCTTTAGACGAGGCAAGCCATCACTGGAGGGAGCACCATACATGGGTTTTGCCTGGACCAAGTGGGATGAGTCATATTGGAAGCAAGAGACCACCTTGTACCTACTAGAGATTGAGTCCAGGAGGAGGATACCTTTCTCCTCTTCTCTCCTGTGCCTCATAAAACCCAGATTTTAGCATCAGCCCCTGGAGCAGTGAGAAACCATGAAAGGGGGGAATCCTGAAAAAGGAAAAATCCTGACATGACTGAATTTTAAACTTTTAGTGACTGAAACATCTTACTTGAATTGAGTTTATAGGGAAATGGTAGATTAAGTGTCTGTCAAAGGTAGAATGGAGTAGAAGTCAAAATTAGATTGACCCTCTCCTTCTGGAGTCTTGAAACTGCTTCTTTCTTTCAAGCCTAGGGTTGATGGTAGTCTTGGAAACCTGGATGCCATGCTCTATATTTGTCAATTGGGTAATATATATATGTATATTATGCATATATGCATATATAATAGATACACATATATTGTTATTGTTTTCCTGTGTTGTTCTTCTCCTCCTGAGTTTTATTATCTGCTTGTTTTATCAATTAATGGATATGCTTTAAAACCTCCCACTAGGATTGTGGATTTGTCCATTTCTATTTTAGTCCTGTCACCTTTTGTTGTACATATTTTAAGGCTATGTTGTTAATGTAAAAATGTAGGGTTTTTAACATCTTCCCGGTGAAAATTTTCTTATTATGAAATGTCCCACTTTATTTCTAATAACGCTTCTTGCCTCAATGTCTCATTCATCTGATATTAACACAGCTGCCCAAGATTTTTTTGGTTAGTGTTTGCATGATAAATTCTTTTCCATCCTTTCACTTTTGATCATTTTGTATCATCTGTGTCTTTTGTAAGCAGTGTTATAGGTTTTCCCCTCCAGTCTGATGACCTGTGCCTTTTAATTGAAATATTTATTGTTTATACTTACTGTGTTTACTGATAGTTAGGTTTATAACTATCATTTTGCCACTCCTCTCTAGTTTATCTGCCTGTTTTATGTCCCTTTTTGCTTTTATTTTCTTGTCTTCTTTTTATATTATTTTCTTTTTTCTCCTTTATTAGAGTTTCTTGCATTTTATTTTACTAATTTTACCAATTTTTTGCCTTTACTTTCTTGTCTTCCTTTTACATTATTCTCTTTTTTCTCCTTTACTAGTGAGTTTCTTACATATTATTCTACTAATTTTAATAGTTACCCTAGTGTCTTAGTTAGTCAGGACTGCTATAATAAGTATCAAGGCTGGTTGGCTTGAGCAACAGGAATTTATTGTCTCACAGTTTTGGAGGCCAAAAGTCCAACATCAAGGTGTGAGCAGGACCATGCTTTCTCTAAAGTCTGTAACATTCTGGTGCTGGCTGCCACAATCCATGGCTCAACCTCTGCCTCTGTCACATGGACATCTGTCTCCTTCTGTCTTCTCCTCACTCCTACTGCTGACTGTATCTAAATTTTCTGTGTTTATAAGAACTCTATTCAAGTTGAATTAAGGCCCACCTGATTAAGTTTGACCCTATCTTATTAGGATCTTTGAAGATCCCATTTACAAATGAGTTTATATCCACAGGACTAGGATTAGGACTTGATCATGTCTTTGTGGAAGACGGGATTCAATCCATAAGACCAAGAGCTTACATCATGCATCACTGACTTATAAAAGTTTAATATAGATTAATACCTTTACAACTCCATGTACAATGCAAGAAGGTTATTCTTTAATCCCTTTTACATCTTCCACCTTATGTGCTGTTTGATCATGCTTTTCAACTCTCTCTATATATTTAAATCCCACAAGAGTTTATTATTGTTTTTACAATCAAGAGTCATTTATATTTACTTACTTATTTTTCTTTCCATTCCTTGTCATTCTTTTTTGCATCTCTCTGCTTCTACCTGGAATCATTTTCCTTTACCGAAAGAAAACCTTCTGGTGTTTCCTTTAGTGATGAGTCTGCTGGTGATTCATTCTTTCATCTTTTCTTACCTGCAAATATCTTTATTTAGCCTTTATTTTTTGAAGGATATTTTTGAGGGATATAGAATTCTACACTCACAGTTGATTTACTTTCAGACATTTGAAGCTCAAATTCCATTGCCCCCTGGCTTCCATCATTTCTGTTGAAAAGTCAGATTTGGTCTTATTTTTGTTCCCTTGAAGGCAATATGTCTTTCCCCACTCTGGCTTCTTTCAATATTTTCTATTTGTCTTTGGTTTTCCACCATTTTAAGTGTGTCTAGGTGTGTGGTTTTCTTGGTATTTATCCTGCTTGAATTAAGCCCACTTTTGGGTCCCTCCTTAGTATTCCACTTTCAAGATTGGAAAACTGAGCCAGAGCAAGGATGAGGATGGTCAATGGGCCATGGTAACCCAGGTCCCTGGGGTCTTTTGGATCAGTGTCTCAGGGAATTCCAACCACTAACAGGTGGTGTCACTCTGAACTCACCCTTTTTCAGGGCCTCCAATTAGCTTCATTCGCACCTACCTTCACTCTCCCTCACTCCTGGGGTTTTTAGAAGAAAATGGACATGGTTTATAAGATATGGAATAATGTGGGTTGAGAGCTGTCCTTCCAGATCTTTCCCATGCTCAGGCTCAGGTGTGAGGGTATCAGACAGCACCACTAACCTCTTATCGATACCCACTTTTATGAATTCTTATATAATAGTCATTAAGATCCAGCTTCTAGGCCAGACTACCTGGGTTTACATCTCAGCCCTGCCATCCTTCTGCTGTGTGACCTCAGAAAGGCAAACTGTCTGTGCCTCAGTTTCTCACCTCTGAAATGAGAGGTGCTAATTATGCCTGCCTCACAGTGAATTTCATAGTGGGTTATTTTTCCCTTCAGAATCAATTAGTTCATATTTTGAAAAAAGCAATTAGAATAGTGTCTGGGACAAAATCTCCTTCATGTAAGTGTTACCTATTGTTTTTACTATGTGCAGGGCCTTGCCCCTGCCTTCAGAATGCATGTGTAATTGGGGCTTGTGGACATTTATAATGACAGATAATATAGCAATACAGGGAGCTAAAGATGGAAAATGCTTATGCTCGTGCATTCCAGGGTCTCTGTGAGTTGAAGGACTGGTAGAGTGGTACACACCCTCCAGGATATGTGTGTGTGCAGCAAGTGTGAAAAGAGCCAGGCCTTTGAGCCATTTCATCAGGCATATTGGTGACCCACTTCAAAGGAAAAAGAATTCTGCTTTGTCCAAACAAGATCATGGGACCAGAGGTGTGAGTTCCTCACCGTCTCAGCACTAGGAGAGTCTCAACAGCCATTTGGCTCCATTTCGACATTCACCAGATGCTACAATTCTCATTTTCCCCTCCAGCAATTAATAGAGGAAACATCTAGAGCTATTTTGGGGACCATAAGAGCCACTCAAAGTGGCCAAATTGTTAACAGCCGTGTTTGGAAACACAACATGGAAATAATGCTTTGTTCCAGGGTGGCTGCCTTCCTGAGATACTCTGGAAAAAAAATGCATCCTCAGGTTAACCCTATTGATGACTTTGTTAATAGTGTTCTTCCTTGGAAGCATTGTGGTGTTGTGAAAGAACACAATTGAGGGAGACAGACGTGTACTAACCATCAGTGCATGGACAAGTCTCCACCCCACTCCACCCCCTGATCTCTGTATCTTGTCTCCCATTAAAAGGACCTCGACTGGACCATGTGGGGAAGAGGGGCTCACTGGCCTCAATCTCTGGGCAGGATAGGCTCATGGCCAGTTCCATCTGCTGGGAAATCTCTCCATGGTTCCAGAGATTCCCAGGGACTTGCCTTTTCTTGAGCACTTCCACCCGTAGACCCTGACCTCGTGTGGAGGATCTCTGCAGTACATAACACTGATGCAGATGTGAAACTCAGTCTCTGCACTGAGTTCCACAACAAATGTCGTGACTGGGTCACTGGGAAGTCGGACAGAACAGACAGAAATTGCGTATTTGATTCCTCTTCTTCAAAAGTTCCTTCTGGCACCTTCCACTAAGTTCATAGCTTGGACTTTCTCCACCAATGTCCTCACTGGCTTCTCCTGTCCCTTTCCCTGCTGTATCTCTCCATACATCTGCACCAATAACACAGGAACTCCAAATCCTTCTCCCCAAATTTCATATCCAAGCCATTTGGATATGAAAAAAATGACAAAATGGCCATATGACAAAATGGCCATTTATTAAACAGCGTTCAACTTTCTGAGAGTAAATTGCAAAGTTCTTTTTATCTATTGTTTCTATATCCACTCAAATTGCTATTGTTTGTGTTTCCTCCCAAAGCAGAGCCTGAGACAAATGTTGGAAGCAAGAAGTTTATTTGGGAAGTGATCCCCAGAAGCAGGAGTGTGGGAGCAAGGACAGTGAGACAGAGAAAAGACGACTGAAGATGTATTAGCAAGATGGCATCTGTAGGCAGCAGGAGCTGAGCGCTGCAGGGACATCTGAGAAGTGTCACCCAGAATTGTCTGTTAAAAATGCAGGAGGTACATGTACAACACTAATACATGGTGTTAATAATAGTGTGGTTTATGGAAAAAATGCACCAAATGTAAGCTTTGGACCATAGCAGTAATATTTTGATGACATTCTTTCATAATTTGTAACAAATGTTCCACAACATTGCAAGGAGTTGGTGGTGGGGTGATGTATGGGAATTCCACATGTTATGTGTAATTAATTTGTAAGCCCACAACTTCTCTAATAAAAATAAAAAATAAAAGGAATTAAAAAATGCAAGAGTTTGGGACATGTGTGGGCTGGCTCCCACCCTTCATTGTTTAAGAGTAGCTCAGGAGGCAGTAAACTGCCCCGGTGTGTCCAGGCTGCACATGAACTGAGCAAGATCCACTTCTGCAGGGGTCTCAGAGGCAGAGAAGTGGAGATCTGAGGCTCAGGCAGAGTTGGGCACAAGACTGTCCACCCAGCTGGGCCGAGTCTGGAAATGGCCAGGCTGCTGTGGAGTGAGACACTGAAAGCATTGGCTACACAGTAGAGCACGGAAGGTGCCCGGCATGGCACCTGGACCTCAGCCAGAGCTCAGTAACCACCCCCTCCCTCTCTCCATCCTGCCCTCAGCCCCTTCTTCCCCTCTGACTCTACATGGCACGTTGACTGTGCAGGGATTCCAGCTGGGACCGTATTTTAGGCGCCCCCTTTCCCTGACCTCAGCTTGCATTTGATCTATTGAAGAGTGAGGCAAAGCTCAGTTTCAGTTCTCACATTGTTGGTTTGTGTCTCTGGGAATTAGATGTTTGTTTGCTACCACTGATGAAAGGAGAAGAGAGATTAGAGATCTGGAAGCCAGGGCTGTCGGTATGTCAAATCAAACCAATCTCTCTCTTTATGCTTGCAATGCTTCTGGAAAGGAAACAAACAGAAGGCGAGCTGGGGGCTGTGCCTGGAGAGGAGAGAAAGGAGAGAGGGCAGCACCTGGCAACAAAGGTGAATCCTGAGAGAGACAGGGAAGGGGAAGGGCCAAAGGGTCATTTCAGATACATTAAAGACTGGTTTCTGAGTGGGGTCTATGGAAATGAAATTCAGGGAGGAAATGGCTGATCATAGGAAGTCATAGAAAAGACTCACTTCACCCGATAGTCTTTTTCCTGTGTTTTCTCTCCTAAAATGGTATCACTCACCTGGACTGCTTACCTACCTTCCCAGACCTGGCTCTAAGTGAAATCTTCTGAGCTCTTTTGCCACATCACATTCACTTTTGGAGGACACGAGTTTGTCTCCTTTGAAGAGAGGCAAAGGAAGTCACCCCAACGTGGGGTTGGTAAGACATGGGGCTAAGAGGAGGGAGGTCTGAGCAAGGGCCACCAGCCACCTTTGTGACATGGGCAGGTCCTTTCTTGTCTCCATGCCTCACCTTCTCCAGATGATTGGGCTTAGGTAACTGGATGGTAAGGTCCCCTCCTGCTTGAAGAGTCTGTGAATCTGTGTTTTCATGAACATCAATTGCCTGTGGGTTAAACAGGCTTATTGGTGATGGAGTAGGAAAAGGCCACTCAAGGTGTGGGAAACAAATAGAAGCAAGAAATACTCTTGAAGGTAAAGGATGGAATGTGTTTCAACACCTAAAAGATTTTCCCTCACCCCACCCAGGCTTGGGAGCCAGAATAGGTAAATTATGGATAGAGTTGTATGCCCAAAAAGACATGCTCAAGTTCTAAGCCTGGTCCTGTGAATGTGAACTTATTTGTAAGTGGGATCTTTGAAGATGTATTAGTTAAGATGAGGCCAAAGTGGATTAGAGTGGGCCCTCATCCCCTATGACTGGTGTCATTATAAGAAGAGGAAGTTTGGACACAAGGAGATAGACACAGAGAGAAAAATATGGCCATGTGATGGAGGCAGAGATTGAGTTATGCCACAAGTCAAGGAACATCATGGGTTGTCGGTCACAGCCAGAATCCTACAGACTTTGAAGGAAGCGTGGCCCTGCTGTCACCTTAATTTCAGACTTCTAGCCTCTAGACCTGTGTGAGACAGTTTCTGTGGTTCAAGCCAACTAGTCTGTAGTGCTTTGTTACAGTAGCCCTGGCAGACTGAGACAAAATGTCACCAAGATCCTTAAATTGGTGGCATTCCCACTAGATCCACACCCGGAATCCCTTGCTGTTGTTTTAACTAGCTCACACAAAAGTTGACTGTACAGAAGGCTTGTTCCTCAAAGCTTACGCAGTCATCTGCATTACTTCTGGAGATACTCTCTATGCACAGTGGTTCTTCAAAAACTGAGAGCTACAGAGATTTTAGAGAGCCCAGATAAGTCAACATGGTGGAACACTGGGATGATTCCTTTTATGAACTGCCTTTGAAATGCTAAGTATCTTTCTAGTTGTACTCCAAAAATCATTTGACCCCTGTAACCCCAAACCACTCTGAAGATCACAGCTTATCTGTGCCTCAGTCTAAATCTTATCATGGGCTTTTGGCCAAAAGCAATAAAATCTGACCCAAGTTGCAGGTCCTTTATCGAGAGGAATGTGTAGATAAATACATTTTTTTCTTTTGAATGATTTTGTAGGTTTTGAAAAAGAGTATGATCAAATAAAATCATTTGAAGCAGTAGCATGTATTAAGTCCATCCTGGAACTATTTCAGTTTCCCACCTAATGAAAAAGTTTGATTCTCAGAAAGAACAAGGCATGCTAGACCCCACATCTGCTCTTGGTATTGAGAGTTCCTGTTGCAGGGCTGGGAGGGGAATCTCTTGCTCTTCAGTTTTCTCAGTTTAGGGCTGAGCTTGGCCAACAGTGGCCAGGCAAAGCCTAAAGGCCAATCCCTGTCCCGACAATAACACCCAGATGTCATGCTTTAGCAAAAGTGGTCAAGCTGGGCTGAAAACCTTATCATCTCTGGATCCAACTTGATGAACAACCTCAAGCACCCCTGAGCATTGAGCATTGTTTGAGGAGTTTCCACCATGAGAAGGGCAGGGGTTTGGGTCTCACACAGACCTTGGGCACATTGTGCAACTTCTCTGAAGGTCAGTTGCCTTATCTGAAAAAGAGGTAGCAGGGCCCAGGGCCTTTGTTCAGTCCCTTGTTATAAGTGATGTTTCTGAGAAACAGAAAAGGCAATGGGAGTGTGGGGTCCCAAGGCGAAGGACTTCTGCTACCAAGGCCCTGAGGAATGGAAAATTCTCTCTGTTTACTCCTGGGCAAGCCTGAGGGAGACGGCAAAGTGCCGAGAGACACATCTTTCCAGGCTGCTTGTTCGCTCAGACTTCCATGACAGCACTTCTGGCAGGAAGGCCAAATATTCGTCATGCCCCTCTTTGAGGCAGGGTCTGCCTACACTCTTGGTTCCACATCCTAGCTTAGCACCTACACCAAGCAGAGCCTGGTTGAGTGCCTGAGTGTGTGCAGAGGCCCCTCTGTGGGCCCTGCACTGGCTTGGGGGCAGAGACAGATGAGATGGAGCCCCTGTCTTCCTGCCCTCCCAAGGAAGAGTGGCCCAGTGTTGTGTGGAGTAAAGGCCAGCGAGGAGCTCTGCTCATGTGCAGCCTGGGGGGCAGGGAGTGTGGCCATGGAGAGTCTGCTACAAGTGCCATGGGCTGTTGGAAACTGCAGGGTCCAACCGAGGTGGAGAGCGGCTGTGGGGTAGCCAGACCCAGGTCTCTGTCACCAGCATCCCACTGTCTTCCTGCGTTGGCTTTCTCCCCATTTGGAGGGAAGGCTGTGAGTGCTGAGGCTGTGGCCAGCCTGGAGTGGGGTGTCAGTGAGCCTCAGTGAGGACTGCAGGGGGTGGAAGCAAACCAGGAGGTTCCAAGCAGCCATCTGCTCAGTATGGGGAGGTGGAAGCATAGAAGCAGCCAAAACCGGGGGGTCAGGGACAGGAGAGATCAGAAGGACATGAGCACAGACATGCTCTACTTCTGAGGTGGGGGGAAGCCTGGGGGGACTGAGGTTAGAGAGAGTCAGCTCAGGGGTGTTCCTGCTGAATGCCAGATGCCGTACCAGATGAAACAGCCAGTGTATGACAAACTGAGGTGGTTTGAAGCCCTCTGTACCCCAGAAAAACATGTCCTTAAAGTTAACCCATTCCTGTGGGTGTGAACCCATTATAAGTAGGACCCTTGGATAATGTTACTTCAGTTGAGGTGTGATCAACCTCTATGAGGGTGGGTCTTGATCCTTGTATTAGTCAGCGTTCTCTAGGGAAACAGAATTGACAGGAGATATCTATAAATAGTATGAGATTTTATAAAATTTTCTCATGTGACTGTGGGGGTGCATAAGTACAAATTCCGATTCCGGAAGTAGGCTGCAGATCAGGGGCTCCAACAAAGGTCCTTGATGAGTTCCCAGGAGACGTTGGCTGTCCTAAGTTGAGCTAGAAAATTCTCTCCAAATGTTGAAATCACTTCCCCTTTTAAGGCATTCAACTGATTGGATAAAATGTCACTCATTGCTGACGGCAATCTCCCTGGTTGATTGTAGATGTAATCAGCCATCTATGCAATGAACTCACTGATGACTAAAATCCATAAATGTCCTTGTATTACAATTAGCCCAGTGCTTTTTGGACCAAACAACTGGGCACAATTACCTGGCCAAGCTGACACATTAGGCTAACCATCACAGTCCTCTTATTGGAGTCCTTTGTAAATGGAATGAATACAAAGAGAGAGAGAGAAAGCCATGGAAGCAAGAAGCTGAAATCAATGAGAAGGGAGAGATCAGCAGATGCCACCATGTGCCCTGCCATGTGGCAGAGGAGCCAAAGATAGTCAGCAGCAGGTCTTTGGGAAGAAAGTATCACCTTGATGATGACTCGACTTGGATATTTTCCTGGCCTTGACTCTGTGAGCGAGGAAATCCCCATTGTTTAACCCAACCCATTTCACGGTATTTGCTTTAAGCAGCCTAGGAAACTAAGACAGGCACCGTCACAGTTGTCTGGGGCTGCTGTAAACAGTACCACCAGTTGGTTGGCTTGAACAACGGGAGTTTATTGTTTCACCATTTTGGGGGCCAGAAGTTCAACATCAAGGTGTTAACAGGATCCTGCTTTCTCTGAAGTCTTCAGCACTTGAGTGGCTTGCTATCAATCAACAACTCAGCCTTTGCCTCTGTCACATGACCATCTGTCTCCTACCACTATGTCCACATTTCCTCTGCTTATAAGGACACCAGCCATAGGAGATTAAGGCCCACCCTCATTAAGTCTGGACACACCTTAAGTGGTGACATCTTCAAAGGTCCTGTTTACAAATGGGTTCACACCCACAGGACTAGGGGTTGGGACTTGGACATGGCTTTGTGGAGGATATGATTCCATCCCCAATAAGCAGGTGCAACCCTAACCACTCTACATGTGACAGCTCATTTGATGTACAGATAAAGAAACAGGCCCAGAGAGGTGACGTGACTTACCTACGGTAACACAGAATGTGAGTAAGGATGTGGGGATTGGGAAGCAGGCATTCTGACTCTCTGGTAGGAGATCCTCCCTTCTTGGGCTGCTCAGCCTTATGACAACCTGATGAGCCAACCATGCTTCTGCCCTCTTCACATGGAGGTCTACTCCTGGGCTCACAGCTGGTATGGGACAGGACCCTTCCTTAGGGGTCTCAAGAGCTGTATAGACTCCCAGGGTCTCAACTCCAGAGACTTAGGACAGGGCTCAGCTCTCCCTGTTATTTTTCAGAAAGTTGTTTCTCCAACCCAGTAGCACTCACCTTTTCCTGCCTGCTAGCCTGTTTATTTTTTGATCATGGACTTGCATCTTCCGCTAGCATCTCCCCCCACCAACTTTAATTAGAGCTTATGATCGACTCATGCTCTCCTTCTGTGCTATCATCTCCCCTGACACTAAACACTCATCTCTCTCTGCTCCTCACAGAGAAGATGACCTGAAGAGACAGTCCCATGGCTTAGATCTTGGGTAACGGGTGAGACGATCCTCCAAGGGGAACAAAGGATAATGCCACACCCAGAACCACAGAAGCAGCACAGGAAAGTGCTATTTGACATTTCAGAAAGCTCTTCCCAACTGCTCAGACACAAGCAAAGCTCAGAACAGGATGTGATGAGAACACTAAATTTCAGTGGAAACACAGAGGGATGGAGATAAGCGGCAAATAATTATCCCAATTGGGACCCAAGGCAGAAGCTTGACACAAATGGAGCCTCAATGACTTGCATGAAATGAAATTGAATAAAATTTCAAAAATGAGGGAAAACACATAAAAATTCAGCCTCTCATCTGAGAATTGCTGTACATTTTAAACAAAGTTCGATTTTGGTTTTTGTGGGCATGAGTCACCAAGGAGCTAAAAGCAGGAGATGGTTCTGTGAAAAATCTCACTGGAGAGCCTGCTGGTCAACCGGGGCCACCAGGAGGCAGGTTAGAGGCACATGTTGGTGTCTGCGATGGGTCGGGCAGAGTGCTCTTTTAGAAGTGGGACCTCTGCTGTGACATTAATACAAAAGAATGGGGAGGAAAATATGTGGATACAGCCCAAACACAGCTATTCTTGTCATTCTGTTCTATTTCATTACAACCTTTTCTTCTATGTATTTTTGGGATGATGCTGTGTGAACAATTTTATTCCCTCAACCCCCAAAATGTGCTTCTCCATGCTCTTACTTTGTAAAAATTATTATCCTTAGTTGTACTATGTCTTTCCAAGCGTGTGTGGCCTGGTATGGTATGTTCCTCTGAACATTTGGGTCATAACAGCACAGGGCTATTTCCCATACTTGAGGTTATTTGAAAGGGTCCCCAGAAGTACAAGTTCTATGTCAAATAGCATACTCATTTTGAATGCATTTGTTAAAAATGATCAACTTGCCTTCTAAAGGAAAGTCCCAATTTACAGTGCTGCCATCAGTGGATGAAAGTTGATCTCATTCATTCCACAGTTACATTCCAGGCACTTCAATGTGTGCAGTGGAAACAAAAATGAGTCTGGCACATCCCTGCTCCCCAGAGACACAGAGTCTAGGAGCAAAGGCAGATAATGGGCTTCCCATATGGTTGGTGTGGGATGAGGTAGAGGCATGGTCCATGCTTCTCTGTGTTGGCCACACTCTTGTACAGAGACCAACACGGAACCGACAGCCCTTGTGGAAAAATCTGTGTCTCAGCTCCCACTGGGCTCAGAGCCCCATGCCCTAATTGTACCTCCCATACTTATTTCCCCAGAATCCTTCTTTTGCCTCCTGCCCAGTGTCTTGGACCCCCATAGTCAAGCCACACACTTCTGAGCTCTCTTGAGCTTCCTACCCAAGTCATCCCAGCTTCTTGAGACTGACTGTGTAGTCAGATTATCTAGCCCATCTCACCTGATGCCTTGGTCATTTTTCTTTGCAACCCATGGGCATGTTTCCTCTTGGCTATTTTTCCCATACATCTCCATCTACCTGAGTTTCTCAGCCACCAGCCTGGGGTGCAGAAAGGGGAGTAGGTGGGTATCCAGATAGAGGCAGCAAAAATGGAAGCCTCTTGTGGCATTTTGACCATCACTGTGCCACTTGAATTTAGGAGGGGTGTACAGGCAGGGGGAATGGCCCTTCAGAGAATTAAACAAATGTGGCTGATTCAGGGAGCAGAAGATTGTTTCCTTGCAGCTTCATTAGGTACAAGCTGTTGGCCTGGAGTTTTAATGTCCTTTTCACTTTTTCTCTGTCATACACTGTTTAATTTGGGGTAAGAACTGTTCATTCACTTTGATTCCCTTTTTGCCAACCCTTGCACAGAGGCAAACTTGATAAGGAGGAAGTAGTTTCTCTCCAGTCCCAGAGGGCTGAAGCGGTAACACTTTAGCTTGCCTCTAATTGCAGCCACCATGACAGTTCATATGTTGTAGCAATAAAAATAGCCATAAACCTTACATAATCATTAAAGTTAAGCAAACAGCCCCTCACTGCATCATAATGTACAGGTAGTTGCTAATAATCCAGGAACAGCATTGGGGCATTCAAGGAACATCTTTCCTATCTCCACAGTTTCTTAAACAACTTTAGAGACGTATTTTTATTAAGTATATGCAAGGCAGATGATCTTAAACCTCAAGAAGAGTGTGCATAATAATTGTGTACTCTTCTAATGCTCTCCAAAGACCTATTCAGAGTCCATTCTGAAAGACAATAATATATCAAGAAGTTCTGCAAACTTCCTCCTAATGAAGACATGCCAATTTGAGACCAAGAATGCAGCCTCAAAGGACAAAATAACCACTGCTCTCAGTCTCTCGGTGTTCTGCTACTTTATTTCAGAGTGATTCAAAATCTAATTAAATTTCTAAACTCTAATGAAATTACGGAAGAAAAATCATTTAGGATTATATTATGTACAATTACTCATGGCTGAAAATTACAGTTACCCTCTTTTACCAGGATGCAGTCTCCTGGGAAAACCCTTGTTATTTATCTACCATATAAATCTGACACTTCTCCCACTATTTACAGGTTGGAGGTAAAACTGAATTAATGAAATATATATATATCCTGAGCTTCAACAGATAGGTGGGGAGGGAGTTCAGGGAGAAACAGAAGGCATGTGGGCTGAGACCCTCTCACAAAAGTCAGGGATGGGACGCATAAAGCCTGACCCTGGATTCCTTCTAAAAGGGCTCAGAGTCTGATTTCTTGGGATCAGCAGTATCATTGCACATGGGGCAGAGTAGGGCAAAGCCTTAGATGATGAGTGTAGGGTATATGATGTGGCTTCCAAGCTCTGTTGGTTTTGAGAATCTTAGCTTATTTTTCTATAGGTAAGAGGAGGACTTGCCACCAGAAGTTTGGTTAGGGATGGTGGTCTGAATATCTAGTTTAAAAGGGTTGAATGACTTGATTATTTCATGTTGATATAAACCACAAGACTCTTTGGAGGTCTGCAGCTGGTTAGCAATTTCATAAACTCTGTTGGCCTACAGTCTTTAATCTCTGTGAATAGAGAGCTTTGAAAGCGCCACCAAACTCAAAAAGTATTATTGTTCACTGCAGCAAGTTTGGTTTCGGGAGATTCAGATTTCCAGGAATGCAGAATAAGTAAGTTAGATCTTTCCTCCCTTTAAAAGTGACAAGAAAAGATGGAGGAAATATTTCTTTAATATTTGTTTAAAGATATCACTGCATTAAAAAGGCAACAAAGATGTAGGAGAACAAGATCTGGGACTAGAAACTCCCCAAGATAAGTGTGGCATTTGAAACAGTTTTCCTCTCAGAGGCATATTTCAATCCAAAAAGAGGTGACTGAGAGTCTGAGAAGTGAAGGAAAATTGTCACTAACTTTAAGGAGCTAGAAACCAGAACTTGCCAAGGAAGAGGGAATCTGGCAGCCCTCCCAGCTTTGGGTCAAGATGTTGAAGGGCTAACCCCAAGGAGAAGTGGTGAAGCAGAAATAAAATGGCCCTCAGAAGGACTGAAGTCCAGCTTTGAGTCACTTCGGTCTCTGAACTTGTACTTAAATGTTCCAGTTTTGCTAATGTCCTAAAAGACTGCCCAAGAGCAAAATCATCCTAGGCTTAAAATTATTTTATTTCTATAATTTTATAGACAATGCAGGGACACAATACAAAATAATAACCGGCACATGAGAAGACAAGAAAACCCCCCAAAAAGAAAAAAAGAAAAATAATAGACAATAGAAACAGATCAACAGTTTCTAAGAAACAGAGCTACCAGAACATAGACCTTAAAATAATTATACTTACTCTGTTCAAGGAAATAAAAGATAAGATTGTGAATGTTGGCAGATGATGGAAAAGTATATAAAAAAAGAATCAAATGAAAATTATGATAACTGAAATTAAGCATCAAAGATTTGGTCAAACAGCAAATTATATTCAGCTGAAGAGAGAATTAGTGAACTGGAAGATAGTTCAGAACAAAATATCTAGACTGTACATGGAATGATAAAAACATGAAAAACACAGAAGAAATTGTAAGAGACATTGGTCTCAGTGAAAAGGTTTAACACAGGGGTTCTTAACCTTTTTTGTTCCACGGACCCCTTTGCCAGTCAGGTGAAAACCATGGACCCCTTCTCAGAATGTGGCACAGGTAGTTTTATGACACTCAACATTGGCATTCTTTAATTTTAGGATTATTCAAAATTACACGTTACAACTTTCCTATAATTTCAATACCTGATAACCTAACATGGTTTAACATCTGTTCAGTCATTTTCGGCAAACATTTAGAAATTTGAGTTTTCCCACGGTGTCATAAAACCATCTCCGCCATCCTTACCAACCTTTTTGCAGGCAGTTGTCCACTGAACTCAGAGCATGCTACATCAAAATAAAAATCATACTAAGTCCACACTATACTGTGTATTATTTAATAAATATATCACACCCACACCAACACGTCCCCACAAAAACAATGTTTTTAAGCGCATAAAATTACAAAGGAGATCAGTTACATATATTGAAATACAGTTACTAAAATAAAAAACATATGATATAATACTATACATATTGTGCTTCTTTCTTAATACATTAAATAATAATCCAATACATCAAAAATATAGGAAAGTTAAAATTAAATTTTATTTTTTTAAAGACAAGTCAATGCGCAGACTGTTGCTGTTTATCTTGAATAAGAACATTAAACTTTGGTATAGTATTTGACAAGGAAGCATGCTTATCGTGTTGGATGTCTAATCAAGTTAATTTTTTTTAATTCAAGCACACAGACCCCCTTAAATCTTTGGTCTGTGGACACATGGTTAAGAATCCCTGGTCTAACATATGTATAATTCAAGTCCCAGAAGGAGATAATAGAGAGAATGGAAAAAATGCAATATTGAAGAGACAATGGCTGAGCATTTTCTAAACTAAAGGAAAACATCAAGACACATATTCAAGAAGTCCTAAAAACTCTTAGCAAGGTAAATGAAAAGAAAATCACACCTGGGCCCATCAGAGTACAACTGATGAAAGTAGCCAAAGTTATAGAGCCAAAAAGCAGAATAGTGGTTAACAGGGGTGGGGAAAAGAAGATTAGGGAGTTATTAATTGCTAAATGAGTATGCGGTTTGGTTTGGGATGATGAAAATAGTCTTGAAATGGGTAATGGTGAAAGTTACACAGTATTGTCAATGTACTTACTGTCAAAGAACTGTGCACTTAAAATGGTTAAAATGATCTTTATGTTGTGTATATTTTACAACAATTAAAAATAGCTAAATTATTTTTAGAAAGTAGCTATAAAAAGAAGAGAAATTATCTTCAAAAGAACAACAATCAGATAGAGTGCCAGAGATAGATACCTGACACTAAGGAAGCTTAAATTTCAGCTTTCCTCCATTGCATGGGATCCTTTTAAGGCATCTGTTTACATGGCCATAGGTATTCTATAAAACTTGCTAGTAAGATATTTAACTACAATTTGTTAAAACTGCAGTGTTTTCCCACTCTGATTTCCGTTCATTTGCTAGCTTACTGAGTGCTGTTAGACAGGTGTGAGATTTTTGGAATAAGGCCAAGGGAAAGCTGAGTTGCAGATTCATTTAGTTTTGTTTTAAGGGAATATAATTAAGTGGGTTTTGGTCACTTTAGCATGGATAAATATTGCTTGACATTCAAGTACAGGAACAGTGTACACTAATATTCTTCTGTGGCCTATTGTGATAGCTCACCTGTCACTCTGACACTAAGGTGTAGGGTCAAAGGTTGCCTCTCAGTATGCTGTGTCCTGGGTGCTCAGCGCTGGAAGTGTGTGAGTCGGGGAGGGAAAGAGGCAAGCACACAAAAAGATTTGAAATGTACAAAGTCAATAGCTGGTCTATGGAAAATTCTTCCAAATCGGATACCTTTCATAGGAAAGAAACCTGATATGGTTTTTCTTGATTTTGACAACAATCATAAACATTTTTTTAAAACTTCATTACCAATAAAGTGTGTTGCTAAAGAAACTTTTATAAACCACCAGTAATAAAAAATAAATTTTAATTATATTAAAGGAAACTTTCTCTTCTCTCTATAGAAAAATAGTTGGCATAAGCAAAGACATCAAAGAATATGCACAGTTAATTAATAAAAATATTATTTGTTTTTTGATTTTGCTGTTTGTAGTTTGTTTAGCATTTTATAAATTTGTATTTTTTTTTGCAATTTTTCCTCTCATTCTAAATGAATATTCACTTTTGAACCTAAGTTTGTATTCAGAATTTTGTATTCCTTTTCTTAAAGAGGCTCTCCTAAATTTTATAAACTTCAGACTACATAAAACTTGGATCTTGTGTTGCTGATAGCTGAATTTTAAGCAAAAATAATGAAATTCAATGAAATAATATTTTTAAATGGTAAAGGGGAATGATTGACTATATTGAATTCCAGGATATCCAGCAAAAATCCCATTTAAAAAAACCAAGACTGAAATAAAGTTATTTCCAGAAAAAAAAAACCTGACAGGATTTACACCAGTAGCTCCACAATGAAGAAGACACAAAAGGTTTTGTTCAAGAAGAAGGAAAATGATCCCAGATGGACGTTAAGACATTCAGAAAGGAATGAAAAGCAATGAAAAGGATATTTGACTCTATAGAGCAATACTAATAATAATCTCTTTGGTCACATGGATGAAAGACTACGTTTCCCAGCCTCCTTTGCGTGTTGGTATGGTCATGACATTAAATTTTGGCCAGTGAGATATAAGAATAAATGATGTCACAAAATTTTCATTCTCTCATTCCTGAGAGTAAATGTATTAATATGAGCCTATTTATAATATTATTCAAGCTGTCTACCTCTTGCTTATTTTTGTCTACTTCATCTTTCAGTTTCAACAATAGATGCATGATATTCTCCAACTATAATTGTTTCTTTTTCCCTCTAGTTCTTTCAGTCATTGCTGTATGTTCTGAGATGACAGAATTTTAGGTGTCTGTGTGCAGGATCATTATGTTTTTCTTTACTTATATTTCTACCAGTATATAATATCCATTTTTTCCCTTGGTGTTATTTTTGCACTTTAAATTCCATTTTATTCAATATTAAAATCATTACTCTGTTTTTTTGGTATTTGCCTGCTCTATATTTTTGGTTCTTATTTTCAACTCTTATGAATTTCTTTTAAAAACATGGCTTTGTTGAACAACATATGGACAATGCATTGCAGGATTTAAAAAAAAATCCAATATTAATGTTTCTGTCTTAAAACTAGTGAGTTACCCCATTTATGTATTTAAAGTTTTCATTGAAGTTTAATATGCATACAGGAGAATGTACATATCAAAAGTGTACAACTTGAAACATTTTCACAAAATGAACACATCTGTGTAAAGCTCCCAGTTCATTACCACTCCTTGAAGACCCCTTGAGTGCTCTCCTAGACACTATCCCCCAAGGCTAGCTACTCTCCTGACCTTTGGGAACATAAGCTAGCATGACCTGGTTTGTGCTTCACACAAATGTGTCTGTCATCTTCCACTGATATAATGTTTCTGAGATAAGTACGTATTGTGTGAAGATGTTGATAACTCATTTTCATTATTGTATTGAATTCCATTGAGTGACTATGTATTTTTTATCTTTAATTGTTGGGCATTGTGATGATTTCCATTTTATTGCTATTGCAATTTGGGCTGCTAGGAGGATTCCAGTGTCTGCCTTCTGGTGAGCATATGCATGTCCACATTTTTCTTGGGTATTGTGATGGTTGGAAGCTGGATGGACTGCAGAAAATATGTTCTTGAAGTTAATCCATTCCTGTGGGTGTGGACTTATTAGAAGTAGGATATTTTGGTGAGTAGGAGCTTAAGGGTGGGTCTTAATCTTCTTACTCGAGTCCTTTAAAAGAGAATGAAATTCAGACAAAGACTAAAAAAGGCCATGGAAGCAAGAAGCTGAAAGCAATGAAACCTGGAAGAGAAGGGAGAGCAGATGTGCCTTGCCATGTGACAGAGGAGTCCAGGATCACAGGCAGCCAGTCTTTGAGAAGAAAGCATTGCCTGATGATGCCTTGATATAGACATTTTTCTCAGACTCAAAACTGTAAGCTTGTCAGTTAATAAATTCCCATTGTTAAAAGCTGACCTATTTTCTGGTATCTGCATTTTGGCAGCTTAGTAAACCAGAACAGGTCTACACCTATAAGTAGAATGGCTGGGTCATAGGATCTGCATATGTTCAATATGAGTAGATACCATCAAACATGTTTTAAGTGGATGCCCCAATTTGCACTCCTACCAG
>JAQZBX010008674.1:11508-47714 GCA_029593785.1 Cabassous unicinctus | reverse complement strand
CTGGCCTGATTGTTATTGTGAGGGTATTTCACAGGTAAATCATTAGTCAGTTAATTGTCTAGCTGATTACAGCTACAGTCAACAAAGGAGATTGTCTTCAGAATGAGAGGAGTCTCTTCCTCTAATCAGTTGAAAGCCTTAAAGGTAGAATTGAGAATTTCAGCAGTCGAAAAGAATTTCTATCTCTACTTTAACTGGCTAGCTTCTCCTGTGGAAATCACCATTACCTTCATCAGAGTTCCCAACTTGTGACTTCTTCTGGGAAATTCAATATCAATATAGAGTTCCCAGCTTGCTGCCTGCCCCATGGAATTTGGACTTGCCAATCTCCATGGGTTAGATGAGTCAATTTCCATGATAATTCTCTCTTAATTTTTACTTACACACACACACACACATACACACACATCTTGACCCTTTTGTTTCTCTGGAGAACTCTAAAACAACATCTATTCGTAAAGTCACCAAGAAGAAACCTCAATTCAATGGACACTTGGCAAAAATAGTTATTACAAGATTTACCAAAATCCGTGGCACAAGGAGTACACTTGGCTTTTTGATTATCATGAAATTCTAGGACATTTGTCTAGGCCTTAAATGAAAAAGTACAACTGCATATCTGCTAGACCTGACCATGAAGGGAAGGATCTGGGTCCAAATCAGAAATAAATGGAAGTGGGGAGATTATAGTAAACAGAAGGAGGGCTCAAAAGTGGGTCATGGTCCCAGTGAGAAATGCCGTCATGCTATTTTCAGGCCAGTACCACAGAGCAAGAGAATAATACTCTTAATTATACCTCTCAAATCTAGAGCTGAGTAATGGCCACTGCTGAAGGAAGCCTTCAGACCTGTTTTCTCTGGAGAAAGGAAAATTAGGTCCTGCTGACTTCCAAACTGTACATAAAGACTTTACTTGGATAATTTGGAGGAAAAAATGTAATAGTTGGCTTCAACTATCATCAGATTTGTAATTTATAGGTTATATGTGAATAGACTAATCAAATAACTCTAATGAAGCCATTTTTACCAATGACACTGGGAGAGGACTCTTAACCTCATCCAGGAAGTACTACCAGATATCTTTTATCACTAAGGGATCTAATGTTTTTAAAGGTCATTGAAGGGCTCACAAGGTGAAGCCTAAATTATGGCAGGATTCACTGAACAGTATGATCTGGGTGCTACAGATAAAAAAGGATTGTCTTCCCTGTAATGCAACTGTGTGCGTTTCCATGGAAAAAGGAACATTACATTGTCATTATTATGGGGAGTGGTGGGGGGATAAGGGATTGTATTAAAAAGGATCCTGAAAGTTAGGGTCTATAAAACATATACTGTGAATCCAGAATTTAGCCCAAAATATTCTCTAATCACCACCCCCAGTCTCTCAGAATGTGCAGTACATGGGAAAAGCCTTTTCTGTTGAGAAGGAGCATAGTTTCTGTCTCTGTTTAATCTCTCAAACACAATTGTGTGGTGCAAAAAAGAGCTTGTACACTTACTGACATAACTAAATAAAACCAGGCTTATGTAGATGATGAATTTCAGGGTGAGAAAATATTTTGGAGGCTGATCTCAATGCCCCTAATTAATATAATACCCATGGAAACCACCTGGACAAAACAGAAAATGAAGTTGGTCTTAGAAAATTTACCAAGAAAATTGCCTTCACTAACAGGTATAAAATTATTCAGTTGTATGTGGATGATGGAGAGAAAAGAATAACTGATTGGTAAGAGGGTATCAAAAGAACTATGAAAGAATATGTTAAGATATTTTAAAGAAGGGATTACTCCTCTCAATGGAATAGTTCAAATGCTGCTGTGTTTTTTTCTTTTCCATAAAATATTGAAGAATATATGCTAAGATAAATAATGAAAGACATCTGAGAAACATGTGGCAAGTAAATCTTGACAAGGTCAGAGTGTAGACTGGAAAATATTATTAAGAAGAAGTTCTGAAATCCATACTTTCTGTGAAAGATGTGATCATATATGTTAATCTAAGCCAGAATATTTCCTGCTGCTGCTTTGGTGGTCCCTGAACTCCCTGTTCTGCCTATGCCTCATGATTACTTGTATCCGGTAATTATAAGTAAAGCTTATACCTAGGTAAGATACCTCATTGGGTAAATCTGATTTGACAATTTAATCTCCTGTTATTTGGCCTTCAAACTTTTTTTTCACAACTGTGGATGAATTGCATCAGAATTCCAGTATAGATTTATACATTACAGATAAATGTGAGATGAAAAAATTGGTTAAGGTAATTTGAATATTGGAAATTAAGAAAAGATTATTAATTGTTCATTTACACAGCAAAATTTACACACAGACATCACACACACCTTATACTCACATATATATTCTCTTTCTCTCTGTCCCTCTCTCTCTCACATGCGCACGCGCGCACACACACACACACCCTGGAATTTACATTAAATCTATTAAAAAGGAATAGAATATTTACTCTGTGTCTGTGATATTTCTCTTGTGTCATTACATTAAATAGAAAGTTTTTTAACCTTTCCCTGGTACTTTTCTAATATAACCGATTTTTTGTCTTCCTCCTTTTCCCTCTCTCTTTTTTTTTTCTTCCTTTTGTCTCTCTGACTTTCTTCCTTGCTAATCATTTTGTTTTCCTTCTTTCTGTCATTCAAGCATTTGTTGAACACCTCCTGTAATGTATTTGCTCCTGTATTCAGGTGCTTGTGATATAGTATTGAACAAGATAAACAAGGCCCCTCTGGTCAGAAAGCTTATATTCAAGTAGGAAGTGAAAGTCAATAAACATGTGCACAACTAAATCAATAAAATAATTTCAAACAGTGATAAGTGTTATATAGAAAGTATAACAATAAAGAAAATAGCATAGGGGTGCGTGGAATCCATTTAGACAGGGAAAATTGAATATATTTTGGTGGACATTTTTAGGTAAAACAATATCCGTTAAATTACCTTCATTAATTAAACCAACTGTTCAAGAAAAAAATATCTGGAGACCATATTTATATATTCTTGTCCTCACTATCTGTAATCAATCCACACCTAATCAATATTATCTCCAAAATTTTTCTCAAATCCATGAATTCTCAACGTCACCACCACCATCCTCACTTAGATGTACTTTCTTTCTGTATTTCCAATCTTATTGTCTCAAGCCATTCTTATTTTCACAGGAATGGTCCTGAATATATTTAAATGGCTTATTATTTAATTGTTTATTGCAAATAAATAATATTTAATAAATATTAAACATTAAAATAATGTTTAAAAATATGTATTTTTGATATATATTCAAGAATACATGTTTTACACAAATATACACAAATATACTGTTATTAAATTTAATATATATTGTTCATTTCCTTATGTTCAATGAATACTTGGGCACCAAACACCCAACTTAAGAACTAAGATACCCCAGTAATGTTGGAAATACCAGTGTGATCCTCCCTTGTCTCATCTCTGACTAACCCCAGAGGTAAACATTATTCTAAATTTTGTTTATAATTCCATTGTTTGATGTCATATGTTTACATATTCTAAAACAATGTATTGTTCAGTTTTGTTTTGTTTGAGCATTATAAAATTAGTATCATATGTAGTTTTCTCTGACTTGTTTTGTCAATGAAGTTATGTTTGTCAGATGCATACACATTGCTGAATACAACAGTAGTTCATTTATTTCATTGTATAATATTTCATTGTGTAAACTTTGCAATTTAAAATTTTATTATCCTGTTGATAGACGTCAGGGTTGTTTGTAGAACATTTTTGCTATTATCAGCAATGCTACCACTAACGTTTTTGCCTATATCTCTGGGTACATGTGCAAGCATTTCTTTACTATCTATCTAAGAGTGGAATTTCCGGTGGTTTGATATATGCATAATCAATGTTAAAGGATAATGCCAACTTTTATTTCAAAGTGATTTCATCACATTGAAGTCCCACCACTAGTAAGCAAGAGATCCTAATACTCCACATTCCCTTGAATACCTGCTAATATCAGAATTCTTCATTTGGAAGGGTAATATCTCTTTGTGATTTAAATTTGAAATCTCTGGTTTCTTCTGAAATCTCACATATTTTTGCATTTATTTCCATTGGTATATATAGGTTTTCTTTGCTTTGAGGTGCCTGCTTGTATCTTTTGCCCATATTTTTTTATTGATTAGTAGGGATATTTTTATTTGTCCTAGATACTAATTCTTTTTCAGTTTTAAGTGTTGCAAATATCTTCTTATTTTTTGGCTTATATCCATTTTCTGTCATGTGCCTATGGTGGTTTGAAAATCATATTCTTAACACTAATCCATTCCTGTAGGTGTATACCTATTGTCATTAGGTTTTCATGAGATGACTTTAGGTAAGGCATGGCCCAGGGTGGGTCTTAATTCTTTTACTGGAGTCCATTATTAATGGTATGAATATATAGAGAGAAAGTCACAGAGGCAAGGAGTTGAAATCAGTGAAACCCAGAAGAGAAGGAAGAGACCAGCAGATGTCACCATATGCCTTGCCATGTGACAGAGGACACAAGGATTGTTGGCAGTCAGTCCTTGGGAAGAAAGCACTGATTTGATGATGCCTTGATTTGGACATTTTTCCTACCCTCAAAACTGTAAGGTAATAAATTCAGAGTCAGGAAAGGAGATAGCATGGTTAAAACATGTTGGAGTGATAAACTTTGAAGATAGAAGAGACCACTAGCCAAGGAATGCTGGTGCCTGCTACAAACTGGAAATGGCAATGACATGGATTCTTCTCTGGAGACCCCAGAAGGAATACAACCCTGCTGATGCCTTGATGCTAGCCCTGTAAGACTTATTTCAGATGTCTGACTTCCAGAACAGTAAGAAAATAAATTTGTATTGTTTGACCAGCAGTAATAGGAAACTAATAAAGGTTCAATGGAGAATTTTAGATAGAGAAGTGATATGATTTAACTTACATTTTAACAAGAGCACTCTAGCTGCTATATTGAATATAGAGTAAAGGGACTTAGGATGGAAGTAGGGAAAAGAGTTAGGTGATTATTGCAGTAATAAGAAGAGCCATGATGGGATTTAGACTAGTCAGAAAGACATATCAAAGGAAGTGTTTAGAATCTGGACCATAAGGTTCTCAGGATTATTGATAGATTGAGATTTGAGATTGAACAGTGAGAGAAATAAAAGAGTCAAAGGTAGACTCGAAAGGTTTAGCCTGAGCAGATTCTACTTGTCTACCTTGGTGTACTTAATTTAAACACAGAGATTCTATTTATATATTTAACACTTTTTGTAGTTTCTCTTAGCAACTAGTTCTGCTTTTCACAATCTCTGTTTTCCAAACTGATTTTATTGCCTGCATTGGGTATTGTCTGCTCTAGCCAAGTGTTTTCTTAAAATCTGTTTCTAAAACAGCTTGTATTCCAGGCTGAAATAGGGCCATGCTTTGCACAGGTTGAGTAAGCAAGCATTAATGATGGCATTTGGAGGGTGCTGGGATGATTGGATGATCCACTCCAACCCTTTCCCACTCACAGAATATTGACATGTTACTTACTGCCTAATACAGGGCTTGGGCAAGAGGATACTACCAGTAGCACGTCTCCAATTGATTCTTGTTCATTGTGGAAGAAATTAGGTGAGTGGGTGATGGGACTGGAAGGAAGAGCTTCCCCTAGAAGGAGATATATCATACTTTCCCAGATAGAGGCTAGATATTACACAGTGAGCGCTAAGCTGTTAACCATCAGCTAAGTCATTTTATTAAATGAAGGAACTGAAATCATTTTTTTTTCCTAAAAGAACAAAGTTAGAAGAGCCTTAGAGTAAGAAAAAGAAGGTATCTGAAAGAATTTCACATAATTAGCTTGTTAAGAGTTTAGAAAATCAGCTTTGTCTATAGACAATCCCCCACCACTTTCAAGCTAGAAGTTTCATTGTCTAGAACTTAGTCTGACAGTCCCACTTAATTATATAGGGGCTTTGTAACCTGGAGTGAGAGAAGAAAGATGAATATTTGTGGTCACAAGCATCACTTTCCTTCAACCACTCCTCTCACACAAGGGCATGCAAGTATATGTTTTATCTTTTGGTAATTCTGCTGAAATTTGGGATATGCAATCTTCCATCCTTTGCCTTAGACACTGGGGACACATAAGAACACTAACTACCTTTTGCTTTCAAGATCATTATGGTCTGGTAAGGAAAATAAACATACAAATATAAAAAACACAATAACAGAAGATAGGAATATACCTTCTATTAGGAAAGATAGGAAAGACAAAAACGGTGTGCCTCCTCCTCATTGAAGGCCATTAAGGAAGATTTCCTGGCCGTGGTTACCTTTGAGCACAGTCTTGATGTGAAATAGATTTAGCCAGGCAAAGGGACGGATAGAGTAAGGGTGTGTGGAGAGGCTTAAGAGGGTACATATCTTGCCTCTTTCCTGGGAAAACGGCTAGTAGTTTGGAAAGGTTAGAACATAGGTGACTCTCATGGCAGGACATGAGACAGAAACCAGATCACCAAGGGCCTTTTTTTATTTTTTCAAGGAATTTGAATTTATTTTGAAGCTGCACACATTCATTAAAACAGCAAATTTCATGGCAGAGAAAACATGATAGCACTTTAAATATCAGTTTTAGTGATCAGGAAGTATAAACTCTCCAAAGAGACTCTGCCAAAAAAAAAAGTGGAACTTTGGGTCAGCTTCAAAGATTTGTTTTTTTCATTGACCCATTTTTCCCCCTTTCAGTTGGGGGGAATTCAGAATAGGGCAAGCTAGGTTAGACAGATTGTAAAAAGCTTTCTTGTTTGAGGAGTGATTAATATCTCTTAGTTTGTATGTGCATTTATTGTCTCTCATCACCTTTTATATATTTTCAGTTGAAGAGATTTGTGATAATGAATGAGCAAATCTGCTAAGTTAGAAAATATCTCAAAGGCTCTTTAATAAGGACTATCAAATGAGGACATAAGTATGATATAATCTTTTTTTATTTAAAGAAGTGGCCTGATGAATCATTTCTTCACCACATCCTTGATTGGATCGGTTTGCCCCAGCTTAGCTTGAGTCTAGTCTCTTGAGTAATCCTTCCTTGTCTCCCTCAGAGAAAGAAAGGGCGAGTGAAGAACAAACTAGCCCAAAGATTGCATGCCAGCCTAAGGCCAAAGTAAGCCTATTTTAACACTGTGGGGGTCCACTGTGACAAGACGCTGTTGGGAAGATGATGCCAGGAAGTCTGACTGCAGAATTAAAATTGTTTTGTGTAGTGAAAACTTGCCACCTCACTGCTGTGTTGATGGAAATTATGGATGCTCCCCGTCCCTCCAGCCTATCCTATCCCCATCTCGGCACAAATTAGTAGTGATTTAGAAGCCTCACCTGAATCACCGCTGAGCCAAATCCTGCCATACCTAGTTCAGAAGCAAGTATAATTATAGAGTTTGTGGCTCTTACACATTGTTTGCAAATAAAGAATACTCCAGAGCAGCTGTCTATGGTGGCTAGTTATGGGAGTGACTTCCCCCAGCCCCAGCCCCCGCAGGCAAGTAGAGTGGTAGAGCAGAGAAGAGATGGGCCCTAGATGCAGTTGCTTGGTGGATTGGAGTAAATGCATGAACACGAACCAGCTGAGTGCTCTTAATTAACCTCTTCACAGTTTCCCAAGTGCAAATTTTGGTTATTAATACTTTTCCATCCCAGCTTTTGTAGAAAAGGGTAGTGATATTTAAAAATTTAGTGAATGGAATTTAGCCAATGTCTATTTGCCTTTAAAACTTGTCTTTTATTATTTCATTAGTCCAGATGCCTGATATATAACTTAAATTCTCCTTTTGATATTATGCTGAGGGCACATGATGAGTTAAATGTAGTGTGACAAACACTCAGTAGTGCTCAGTAGTGCTCAGCCTACAGCTTTAACATATGATGCAATTTCTTAAATGTATTAGGACTACCTGAATGAACTTAACCCAATAATGACATATCATTTGTTAAAGGAATTATGAAAATGAGATTGGCATGCTGACTTTGAAAGAAATGGAAAATGATTACCTACTAAAAGTAATTTTCCCTTCTTCCTCTGTTTTTGCTCTGGGAGGAAAAAAAGTCCAGGGAAAATAATTCCCTCCACCAACCACAGAAGATAAACAATTGTTCTTAGACATGCGTGGTGATTTTAATCCTTTTAGCTGGTGTTGGGTTTAGGATGGATATATAGCCCAGTAATGGTCAAATGATCTAGGCAGAACCTAGAATTCAGTGGGTAGTTGAAACTTCTGGGAAGGATTTTGAACCCTAATATAAAGAAAATCAGAAAATAAAATTTATACCCTCTTCTTATATTTAACATGATCCAGTAAGGTTAATGATACATGGAACTTCCTCAGGCATATTATAATTAAGCAGTGACAAGCTTACAAAGAACATCAACAAAAAATATGCTAACACACTTATAATGGCAGAGAGTAAAGCAAGATTGTAGGTATTTGTACACATTTTTGAGTGCTTATACCAAACCTATGTCTTTATGACTTAAGCTATTGTTATTCAGGTACACTGTTACTTGCAGCTATACGCACCCTAAAGAAATTCACACAACTTAATGCTAAGAAAAGGATGCTGACAGCCAATGCTGGAGAAGAACAAAGCTGCCATGAAAACAACACAAACCTTTTAAGCATTTAAATTTTTCTTTTTATTCATTCATCTACTCTGTAAATATTTTGAAGCACCTATTCTACTGCAAATCACTGTTCTAGGACAAATTACAAAAACTTAAGCCCTTTTATAAAAATACTCAAAACCCAATTCAGTAAACAAATATTGAGAATCTACTACACACAGTGCTGAGAGTGTGTGTAGGGAAGGAAACAAGTAATGGAGGAAACAAATTTTATTCAGCACATAGTGTGCTTGAGAGTATCATATTATTTAAGACCACAGCGTTCATAGTCAAACAGATTAGTTTAAAAGATGCTTTGGGATTTTCAAACCGTGGGAATTGGACATATTTTTTAACTTCTCCAAGGGTTTGTTTCTTCATATGGAAATAAGAATCATACTTATCTCATTGGGTAACTGTAAGGATCAGATAAAAAAAAAATAAAGATAAAGCGGTGATTTATGTATATCAGATATACATAAAAGACTTAGGCTATTTTTGACACATAGAAAGTCATTAATAAATAGTAGCACATTTTATTATTTATTGAGCCAAAATACTTACCGAATATTTAAGTATTTACCTATTTACCTATTCTAGGTATTAGGGATAAATAGTAAAGAAAACAAAAAAATCCCTTGCTCATAAAGTTTAAGTTCTAGTAATAGATTTTGAAATGATGCACAAAGTCCAATTATACCAAAGTTGAATAAGCATTTCCTTTTTCAAGGGGTTTAATGGATAGCTGAAAGAAAGGAAGGCAAACTAGCATGTGTTAAGTACGAGGATCTTTGATAATCATTTGATATACATTCCCCATGAGGCTTGGACAGTTTAATTATTCTTCAAGGTTACTATTTAAGGTACATTTCTGTGCGAGGATTTATGAATTGTCTTCCACACATAAGCTTTCTAGGACAATGTCATCATCCATTGCAGGATCTGAGAGAAAATGGGAAGAATAGTGGGAGAAATATCTGGCTCCTTCCTGAGTTGGAAGATCATATATTTCCCAGATAGAACAAGAATTCATTCAGGAACTTCATAAATACGTTCAACATACCAGCCAACAAATATTTTTGAACTCCACCTATTCTCTTTTTCAGGAAATACAGAGATGACAAACTAAAATCAACATTCTCTGCTCTTATCCAGGATGAACTGTTATTCTCCATGCAACTGGGGATGTTTGCAAAGGTAATTAGCCAATCACGTTTTATAGCCAGATTTTACTACCCAGCTCTGGGAAAAATAAACAAATATAATTCAGACTTTTACTATCTAGAATGGAATGCATCTCAAAGATTTTTCTTATTTTCAATATTTTTTAAAAAATTTAACACACCATCAGCCACCATTTGGAGGTTTTTTTGTAATATTTTGTTAGCCCTGAAAGGTAGAAACTGCACTTTGACTAGAGAGCAAGCTCATTGAAGACCTAGGAGAAGGTGTTTAGTCTGTAGCCAAGTTTCACAAAAATCCTCAGTATTTTACCAATTATAGTCTCTATATACTACCAGAGGTGGTTGTCCTTATTGTTGAGTTAATGCAGAGGTACAAAACCCATTTTGGTCAGATGGGGTGAGAATATACAGATTAGTTATTTCTATAATAAGTAGAAACTAATCTAATTTTGGTTAGAACACTGTTTAAATAAATTTCACCATTCATTTGATTAGAAAGCAAAAATAAATAAGTAAATAAATAAATAGCGATTCTTTGGTGGATTGAATAATGAATCACTTCACCGCTACATTTGATGACATAATAAACATATATCAAAATGGTAGGATTACCTAACCCAAGAAACATAATGCCAGGGATCTTACTTAAACCACTTTATTGCTCCTACCAAGAATTTGGCCTAATTATTTATAACTATCATGAAATGCTATTGTATTGTGAATAGTTTTCATTCCTGACATGCCTCAAATGTTTTTGTGTTTGACATTGTGTTAGTCAGCCAAAGGGATGCTGATACAAACTACCAGAAGTTTGTTAGCTTCTATAAAAGGTATTTATTTGGGTAAAAGCTTACAGTTCCAAGGCCATAAAACTCTGGCTCAAGGTACCATAAAAGGTGTCCTCTTACCAAAGTCACCTGCCATGTGTTGAAGTGAGATGGTGGGTGATCTCTACCTGGTCTCTCCTTCTGTTCTGGGCTTCCTCTTTCTCCTGAGCTACATGGGCCCAGCCTCTTGAGGCTTCATGCTCAAGTGCTCCTGTGGTCCTCTCTCTCCTGGCATAGGGCTCATTTCTTTCTGGACCTTCTATATTATTCTCAGCTGCTCTCTTCCCAAGTTCACCTGCAAAGTATCAGACAAATGGCTCATCTCTCCCTGGGGCCCCAGCCACTGGAATCTTCTCCTTTCTGTCACATGGCAGGATCAAACATGACAGAACTTCCTCTTCCTGTGTGTCTCTCTGTCCATGTGAGTCCATTTATATCAGACCCACCAAGGGGGTGGGGACTCAACCTGAGTCATGCCTTACTGACATGGTGGAATGAAAAAGCCCTAAAAGCAATCTTAACAGGTAATTGAATCAAAGTCCCCTCAACTAAATTTAATGAAATCAAAGAGTATCACACCCAAGGGAATAGATTTATTTCACAAACATAAACTTTCTCTTTTGGGGATTCATAAATAATCTCAAACTGCAACAGACGTGAATTGTGTTTGACATATATGTTCTTTTTTCTAGGTATTGTAGTTATTAGATATATTAGTTTTTATCATCAGCAGCAGACCATTCTGACCTGCACATGTCTTTATAAAATAGCACATTTTCTGTCTTTAAGTACGTCATCATTAGGAAAATCTTTAGAAGGAATATATTTTTAATAGAAGAGTAGATTGAGACGTATATATATGGAGTTATGAAAATGAAAGTTGAATTTAAAGGGTTTGTATTCAAAGAAAAAGGTGTGCCTTTTTAAGTAAATAAGAAATAAATGAGGATTCAATGCTTATGCATGAGCCTAATTGCAAATGCTATTTTGTGACTTCCATATTATATATATATAAGGTTTAGGTTGAATAATTATTTAGATGTGTTTCTTCTATATTTAATCAGAAATAGATTATTTCGTATTTAAATAAGTGAGCATTACATTCTCCATTTGCTTTCCCTATTACACATGCACAGGTTTTTGTCCTGAGATTATGTTTTAAACTTAAATATATTTCCCTCCAAATAATTTATTCTTATCCTAGAAAGGATCTAATGATTTAAGAGGATTGAAATTTCTATTATCATTTAAGCCAATACATTTCTTCATCACTTACATATCTAGTATAAATTAGTCTCTCAAAATAATTTCCTCAGTTAGATTATATATAACTCCAAATTTTGGTCTGTTGATCATCAAAAAATTTGCTCAGATAATATATTACTTTAGCTGAAATTATTCCCCACCCTTCCCTAACCACCGCTCTGCTACCACCCAATTAAAGTTCTCTTATACAACGGTCTTGGGTAACTGGAGTGTGAGAGAACTTCTAGGTGATATCTGTGAGCTGTGAGGTCCATGAAGGTCCTGACAGTGTAGCCAGATTCATCACTGTCTCCCTCCAGGCCACTTGGTCTGGCACAAGCTGGAGCTCAGTAATTGGCTTATTCTAAAAATGGCTACAGGTTCAGTTGGGCTTGGGTTGTCTTAATCATGAGCAATCTTTCACTGAGTGATAGTAGGGTATAGCAGGAAAAGCAAAAACTCAAAGAGATGAAAGATCTGCTCTCATATCTTGTTTCTACTCCTTACCACCAATGGATACTTCAGAAAGTCATCTAAATTTGAATTAGAATTATAATTCACATTTTAAAGGGTTGTAAAGTTTAAATAAGAAAACATTTGAATGTTTTAAGCACATTATGTGGCACATAGTAGCTTTTTAATAAATATATATTTTATTCAGCATTGTGCATATGTGAGCAATGAATCTTTATTCCCAATTTTGATTGTATGGACTTCAAATGCCCTATCTTTCTTGCCATTCTTGGTTTTGATGATTTTTATAGCTCTTTTAGAAGATTCAGGGAAAAGATTTTCAAATTTGTCTTTTCTTTTACCTTTTCACCTGTAACCCGTCCTCATTTTTGTTTTTCTTCTCCTAATTATTCCTTTTTTATTTAGTTTGAGCTTTTCTGTTGTTTTCCTTCTGGCTTAGCACATTCCCAGACCATATTAGGTTGTACACTATAAGGTATAATGCATTTTGTAGAGGACCCAACAAAATTGGCCTTGTTAGAGCCATTTAATAACTACCATGAGGTAATCATTTGCTCCCATGAAAACTTTACATTCAGAAATCACACATAAATCAGCTATATTTATTTCTTCATGAAGTTTTCTAATTTCTTCATTCAGATATATAGGCTTAAGGACACATTACATGCTGTTCTTAGTATAAGGAAAGTGACCAGATGGACAGATATTAGATGTACAAAACCAAGAGAAACCATTATTAATAGTTCACATTCTTCATTTGATAATGAGTGGTAAGGCCTTAAACATATTTTGTGATTTGGAATGACAGGAATTGAAGGATCTTTGAGAAGCATCTTATTTTTATAATTTTATTTTCTATTGGTTTCCTATCATTGCATCTGCTTGTCACTGAAAGCATCAGTTTTGTTTGCTTCCTTAAAAATGAAAGACAGAAAGAAGAGAAACAATGAATTAATGGAGAGCTATAACATACCTTGGCAGTAAAGTAGATCTGTCACCAAGTCATAATTTTATTGCTCCCTATGCAGTATGAAGTCTGTCCAATAGAAAATGAGTTGCAATCATTACCCTGTGTGTGAAGAATAATAATGGAGTAACTGCAAAGGGAGGAAATATCTGCTCTCACTGGTAAGATGAGTGACTTAGCCTGGATGAAAGGGTCAGCGACTTGGGAAATAAATTTGAGTGCTTGCAGATGAAACATGAGGCTGCTTCAAATAATCGTCTTATGTCTGGCTGGTTCCTTTATTTCTATTCATGTTTCAACTCAAACGTTACCTCCTCAGAGAGGCCTTCCTTGACCACCTATAAAAAGTAGCCACTCAGTTTCAGCATTCACTATGACATTTCTTCTCCTGGTAGTACCAAATCTCATGTTTGTTTTTCATTGTCTCCACACAAGAAAATGGAGACTTGAGCATGGTCAATCAGACTTTCTTGCTCATTTATGTAATTTCCAGAACCTAAAACTGTGCTCACAATATTTAGCTGATGATGACTCAATAATTGTTGAATATGCAGATGAATGAATGCAAACGCTGAAGAAAAAAAAAAAAAAACCTGTAGAGTTCATTTTTGCAATGATTAATTTAAAATTGAGGGAGCTGAGCCCAAAAAAGGAAATATGTTTCTTGAGATCTGGAGGACTAGTACTAAGGTGTCTTTCTTTCCAAACCAATGCACTTTAGCTTGGAAAAACTTCTTCCACCACTTAGATCAGTGGAAAATAGACACATTTATTAAGTTGAATGTGAGTTTAAATCCTTTCCTCTCTTCGCAGAAACCAAGCATTCTGCCTGTGGGAAGCTTGCCATTAAAGGGCAAAGAGGCAGTGATTCCTCCATTAAAACCTTTTCATTTTCTTTATACTGTAAAAGGAATGGTAAAGTTAAATCAGCTACAGGACTGAGTTTAAGGAAGCTAAGGGAGTAAAAGTAAAGGTGGGGAGGGCAGAGGCAAATCGAACAATGATAAATCTAAAAACAAAATTTCCCTTTCTTCTTCCACTCAGTTGATGATTGTCCTGCTTTTCCCTTGTAAACTTATCACTTGTTATCAAGGAATTCATGATTAACAGTTCCTGACTCTAGTAACCTAACACTCTTTTCTTTACTTGCCATTATGTTGCTTGGCAAGACTTTTTCATGTGCAGTTTATCTTGTCAATCAGATTAGAAACTCATAAAGGGTAGGGCATGCTGGATTTTATTTATTTATCTCCTGTAATAGATCTTGTAATATTGTGTATGTAAAATACTTGTTAATCTTTTTGATTGTTAATAAATCTATTTTCCTGAAAAGTGAGGAGGATCTTAATTTCTCTGATATTTAAGACCTACCATAAGGTGAGTGATCAAGATACCATTTATTATCATCTACTATTTCCCTTATTATTAGAATATATTGCTCCAGGTTAATAACGTGTCCATTCCACACATCCAATTTTCAAAGTCATGGATTATAGAAATATATTTGTACTTACTCTTGATAATTTTGAAAAATAAAAATGAATTTTTTTCAAATGATAAAATCTTAATGTAACATTAAAAATTTTAATCCTTGAGAACAAAGTTTTAAAGAAAATACTGGATTTCAGGTTTACTTTGATACCTTACTCATTAATCCTTAACTGTTAAAAATTACTATTTCTTCTAATTCAAGCTTTACCCCTAACTTTAGTAGAGCATGTTCTTTTACCTACACCTTAAAACTTTAACTCACATTCCAAACTCTCCAAAGATATGGTCATAACTTTGATGCCTTGAGATTTTAAACCTAGCTTTTGTTCTTGAATGCAATGAGAGCTTCAACAATTGTTCAAGTTTAGTATGTCATTTTGTGCATTATATAACTTATTTTCTTGTTTTACTTCATCTAATATGAAAAAGCAAGGTCTCCTCTTTCTCCACTATTCCTGACTTCGGCTACTCCATTAGTACTGGAGCCAAGAAAGTACATTTACAGTAGCCTGAAGAGTTATTGTCTTTAATCTTAACTAAATCAGAGTTCCTCAGTTTCATTAGCAACTTATATCAAGCTCTGCATCATGCTTCTTACTAATAATTTAGCATGGTATTGTTTTAAATAAAATTTACTTTCAATTATAAGCATAGCTATAAGCTTAATTCATTAGATTTCATTGAAACCATTTTCTGAGAGTTTGTGTGTGTGTAACCTCAATACACACAAAAGCAGAACAATTAAAAGTAGTTAACAGTTATAGCAGCAGCAACAATCATACTAAGGACTTAAATATAGAAATGCAAAGTAATTTCATCACTGTGCCCGAAAGAGGATGGTACTTACATCATTAAACACTTTGAATCTCTGTAGTAAGTAGTTGTATTTACCTTCACAGAATCCCTTACCCCATTGTTCTCTTAGAGGACTCCACTTTTCCTTTGGAAATTATTTTTCACGCTATTTCTGGGTATGTGCTGACAGTGGAGTCAAACCAAGCCAGGAAGGAGGATTATGAGCATAGCTTAGCTAATCAAGGAGTTCTCCTGTCTTGTTCTCAGTGGCTGGTTCTTGAATGTGAACATTAACCAAGCTGGGCCCAAGAGGCCCAGACCTGGGACTAGCTGGGACCAGGGGCAAAGACACTGTGTCTTGCTGTAGGGATTGCTGAACTGTAGATGGAAGCTTGGAGGTGCTGAGAGCTATTTTTGCTTAAAGATCTTACCTGAGGATGAAGCTATGACTAAGTGCAACACAGCACAAGTTAGAGACTGATTCTTGTTGATATATTTTGAAAACTTGAATCTTTTCAATTATATGGGTGAAAAATTATCTTTTTTTGCTAGAGCCAGTTTGAACTGAGTTTTGGTAACTTGCATCTAAAGATTCGAAATTATTATAGCCTTAATTGATGCAAATTTAAAATGTATGAATAATCCTATTGCTGGCTGAATCATCCTGGTTCATTTCTGGAATTTAATGAGGATAAATGTATAAAAATAATACAACAATTCCCAAACTGCATAATAGATCATATTTTTCAAAATATTTCTTACTCCAGACTGGTGGTGATGCATTATTTCAGTCAAACTGACCCAGTCTTTGTTGTGATTGTATTTTTTTTAGCCTCTATGAGGAATAGTTATTATTGTTTATGGCAACTCTATGTTCAAATGTTCTTGATAATGTGAGCCAAAGTTTTAGCATAAATATATTGATGAATTAATTGAAACTAGGAAGATGGAAAAATTTTAATTAAAAGAAATAGTAAATTTAAATTTTAATTAGAAATCGAGGTTGTAAATGTAAATATAAGAAGGAATATAGTATAAAATGGGGAGAAAAGGAAATGTGAGTGATAAGAAAAATCATTATGGTATAGAATGACAGAAGTATAATATAAGAAAAGATATAGTAACATGATTCTGTTCTGTAAACCTGCCCTACAGGCTGCCAAAACACATTATTTGGGTCATTGTTTTATAGGCCAACATAGCAATTTATTGTGTGATATGCAAGCAAGTAGGCCAAATTAATATATATTGTATCATATTTAGTACAATAATTAAGGACATTTTTCTCACTCCTTTGCTGAAAATGTCTTTACAACTCATCTGTAAAATTCTATAAAATATGGTCAGAAAGGAGGGTAAGTGTATGGATGGTGGATGATAGATATGGGGGTAGAAATTTGCTAAAGTGTTTCTTATGTTTTCTTTCTAGATTTAAATCAATCTTCAAATCAACCTACTTTTTCCCATTGCTGTAGTGACTGAGAAAGTGTCTGTTGAGATGAAGCATCTTGAGCTTGCTTCCCTTTGTGACTCTGACATACAGAGTTCCCCTTCCTATTTCCACTGCACCACATTGGACATGCAGTATGAACAAGGAAATAAATTCCTCCATTGCCTTAATCCACTGAGATTTGGGTGTTTATTTTTGTTGCTACAGCATAACATTATTTTACAGCATGTAATACAAAGCATTTTTCAACTATAACTGTAATGATCAGGTTCATCTAAGCTTTTGCCCAGAGTTAAATATATTGCTACTGTTTAAGTTGCATTGGCCAAAGCAAGTTAAAAGACCCCACCCAAGTTCCAAGGGTGCCTGGAAGGAGGAAAGCTGGAAGTATTTCCTGAACAACACTGCTGACTTACCAGAGCCCACCATTCTAATCAACGAACATTTATTTGTCTTATTCTCCTTCCCCCAAAATATATTCTCCTGCTCCTCAGAGAGACTGTCAGTATCTAGGCTACTATGACAAATATGATACAATAGTTTGGCTTAAACAATTTTATTGTCTCATGGCTTCAGAGGCTGGAAGATGTGTTTCCTCCTGGGGTTGGTAGTCTTCTGGTGCTGAGTTGCTACAACTGTAGGAATTCTTTGGTCTTCCCATCACATGGTAATGCCTCTCTTTTCTCTTCCAGGTTCACACTGCTTCTTACTTCTGGCTCCTTCCTATGGCTTTTTATTTATAAAGCCTCCAATGACAGGATTTTAAAGAATCAACTTAATTCAGTTGGGCCACATCCTAACTAAAAATAACAACTTTGAAAGGTCCTATTTGCAATGGGTTCACAGTCATAGAAACAGGATTAAGATTAAGATTAAGAACATATTTATCTGGCGTAAATAACTCAGTGTGCCAGAGACAAAGCAAAACACCATCTAATTTGACAATCAATTAATCTAAGGCCCCTACATGATACACTATAGTGACTGTAATAAGGAATGCTGTGTAGTAGTTCTTCACGTGAATCTTGTTGATATGCAAACTGATGTACTAAAAAGTCAAGTTAATTGAAATCCACATAACCAAAATATGCTCTGGAATAGATAATCCACACCATATAAAAAGAAGAATAATGTGTGACATATCAGTCACTGATGTGTAATAACTCTGACATTTTGGACAGATGTTGCCAAAGCACCTTACCCAAGTGTAGAGAATATTCTTTATTTTGCCCTCTTTCTTCCCTGAAAGAGGTTCATGAGTCCATTCTCGGTAGCCCTTGGCTCTGACCTCAGAGTTCTTTTTTTTCCTATTTCTGTTAGCCATATCTAAAGAGAGCAGTGCAGAAAATGACCTTTTAGGGGATGAGAAATATTCTTCACTCCCTTTTAGTATGAGTGTTTGACACCCGAGTTATCATTTTAATTCTTGAACAATTACACTGTAGTTTAATCCAGATTGACAGTACCTTTTGTGATCTAAATCTCCTAGGAGAGTTCAATTATCCTCATGTACTTAGAGTCATATCAAGTTCTTTTTTAGACAAAATTTTTAGACAATGTGCATATGCATGTTATGTTTGTGTGTGTAAAATAGAATGTCTGTGTGTGTATATATGTATATATATGATATATATACATAATTTTTTAGTTTTATTTCTTTTCCCCTCTCTCAACTTAATTGGTGGAAGAGTCATTACCTTGGTCACATTTTTTCCTGAGCTATTTTGTTCAGTTGAAGGATTTTAATCCTTTAATTGATTGTAAAACTCAACCCTAGATAGGATCCTTCCTACCAGGTGGGATTTTTGATCAGCCTGTCTCATTCAAAGTATTTCTCAATTTTGTCTTTTATTATTTGGGATTCATAAAAGTTGTCCCTTACATATTACAAAGTCCTTCTATTTGTGAACCATCTCTATTCTCTTTTATTCCCACTTGCAATTGACCAATTCTTTTCTGAGTTCATCTTATTCATTTCGTACCTTACCAACTACATACAGCATCAATTATCATATGCTATCAAAGTTTTACTTTTCTTCCTCTTATCTTCCTTCCAAGTTATTGCAAATCGCAGTTTTATTATATCACCTTCAGATAACATGGATCACCAACTTTCCAGCCTCCAATTTTTTCACTGCCTTCTTCCTATCTCTTAAAGCAATACCGTCTATTTTTGCTGATATTATTATAACAGTTCCTCATCTCCAGAACTCATTTCTGTATCTATTAAGATAGGCTAGGTTATGCTGCACTGAAAAGCAACCCAAAATCTCAATAGATCAAAATATCAATGAGTTTTTTTCTTACTGAGAGAAATAAACAGAAGAGTTTAATATTTTGAGAGAATATACAGAAATATCAGGTGAACAGCATCCCTTCTGAATTTCATGTGTGCTCATAAATTTAAAAATCTGGATAAAATGGATATATTTCTTTCCAAGGTATATATTATAAATTTGAATTATGAAGAGTTAGAGAGCATAATAAGTATGCAAATAATCATGGAACAAATTTAAGAAGACTAATTTCATCATCATAATTATGGGCTTAGAAAGTTCTTTCAAAGCCTGAAAAGTAAGAAACATAGAAGCCATAAAGAGATACGTGGAAAAAAAAGTAAAATTTATAAGGCAAATACATCATACCCAAAGTTGAAACACAAACAAAGAAGAAATTCAACTGATCTCTATACAGGAAAGCATGCTCATATTCAATAGTATTAAGAAGTGGTATCATTTTCCATCTTTCAAATTTGTGGTTAGAATAAAAATTATTGAAAATATTCTTTATTTAAGGAGATATGGGTATTGTTTTACATAGAGTAATGTATTAAAAGGATGCAAATTTTCTGGATAATTATCTGTTTAAATAACCCTGGTTCTAGTAATTAGACAAGTGTAAAGAGATTTATGCAAAAGAATATCATTGTAGTTATAAGTAAAATGTTGGAAAAAAACTGAAGAATAAGACCAAAGAAACTTAAATGGATACTTATAAAACATAGTAGATCAATAAAAAGCAGACTCCCATTGAATCTTATTAAACAGAACTTGTGTCTTGGCATGGAAAAATGTACAGACATGTGAAGATGCTCATGACACATTAGTGAAAAAGCAGATTCATAGTACAGTACATTAACAGTTCTTATATCTTGGAGGTAGAGTTAATGAATCCCTTTCATTAACTATTATATAAATCTGCACATTTAAAAACATTTTTTATATACATGCTTTTCCAAAACCATTAAAATATTTCTATTTTAGAAAAAAAATTATTTATAAATATACTGCCTTGGTGCCAAATAGAAAACATGTTATAAAATAAAGGGATTTAATTTTATTGATAAGTAGAATTGGAATATACTAATAGGAACAAAAAGTTACAAATCCTACCAGAGTTTTGGCATATGTTCTCTTGTCTCTACCACCAATACTATTGTCAAAAATCCAGAAAAGAAGTTTTTCTATTTCATGTAGGCTTTTAATCTTTGAGTCAGAAATGTCTTTCTTGGAGATCCAAGGTGGTGGAATAAGAAACAGCAGGCTGCATTCCTCCTCTAGAAGCTGTGGGAAAACAGTTAAACATGGGCAGTTATTAAGAATTAGAATAATAGAAACTAAGTATAAAAGAAGAACCTTAACCCAAGGCAAAACAAACAAACAAAAACCCAAACCAAGTGAGAGAAAATGACCTACAAATAAATCCATAAAGATAAACAGATGCTTAGATATCAACAAAAACTTACAAGCCACACAAAGAAATAGTAAGACATGGCCCAGTCAAATGATCAAACTAAAAAGCGGGAGTCTCAAAATGTGGAACAACTAATCAAAGATGTACAAACAAATTTTCTAAATCAATTCAATGCAATGAGGGGAGAGATAAAGAATATTAAGTCACTGGGTGAACATACAGAAGACATTGCAAACATACATAAAAAAAATAACAAATCACATGGTAATTAAAGACATATGGAAGAAATTAAAAATATGCTAGATACACACAACAGCAGCTTTGAACAGGCAGAGGAATGAATTAGTGACATTGAAGATAGGACACCTAAAATCTCAAAGATAGTAGATGAAGTAGTCCAAGAAAAATGACAGAAATGCAGCACAGACTCAGGGAATTGAATGGCAGTACAAAACACACAAACATACACATTACAGGTGTCCCAGAGGAAGAAGAGAAGGGAATGGGCTAGAAGGAGTGTTTGCGGAAACAATGGCCAAAAATTTCCCAACTCCTGTGAAGGACTTGGGTATACATGTGTGGGAAGCACAGCATATACCAAACAAAATAAATCCTAGCAGAACTACTGTGTGAGGCATCCTAATCAGATTGTCAACGCCAAAGATAAAGAATCCTGAAAGCAGCAAGAGAAAATATTCACAGATAAAGAGAAACTGGGAGAATTAGCCAAGAGTCATGTCCTTTAAGATATACTAAAGGGAGTTCAGCCTTGAAAGGAAAAGAGAGACTAGAGAATTTTGGAGGAGAGTATAAAATAGAAGACTATTAGTAAGCGTAAATAAAAGGGCAAAAAGAGAAACAAAAATAAAATATATCATATATATGCCTAAAGAAAAAATGATTGAAGTAGTACTGCTTTACAGTAATAACAATGAATGTTATTGGATTAAAATCCCCAATTAAGAGACACAGATTGGCAGAATGGATAAAAATATGACCCATTTCTATGCTGTTTAGAAAAGCACATTAGACTCAAGAACACAATTAAGGTGCAATTGAAATGCTGGAAGATGATTTTCAACACAAACAGCAACAAAAAAAGGGCTAGGGTAGCTGTAATAATATTGGACAAAATAGACTTTAAATGCAAAACTATTGTGAGTAACAAAGAAGGATACAATATATTAATAAAAAGGGCAAGCAACTAAGTAGAAAGAACAGTCAAAAATATTTATGAACCTATCCATGGTGACCCAAAACACATGAAGCAAACACTGTCAAAACTAATGGGAGATTGAGACTCCTCTACAATTGTAGTGAGGGGCTTCAATACACCACTCTCAGCAATAGATAGAGCATCTTGACAGAGGATCAATAAAGAAATAGAAATCTTGAATAATGTGTTAGAAGAACTAAGCCTAATGGACATATACAGAACAGTGCACCTCAAAACAGCAGGTTAAACATTCTTCTTGAGTGCTCATGGATCATTCTCCAGTATGGACCACATGTTAGGCCATAGAACAAGTCTCAACAAATTCAGAAAGATTAAAATTATACAAAGCACTATCTCTGATCACAATAGATTGAAGCTGGAAATCAATAATTGGCACAGAACTAGAAATTTCTCAAATATATGGAAGTTAAACAACATACTTTTTAAACAATCAGTGGATCAAGGAGGAACTTGCAAGAGAAATCAGTAACTATCTCAAAGTGAATGAAAATGAGAACACAACATATCAAAACTTATGCAGCAAACGCAGTGCTGAGAACGAAATTTATAGCCCTAAATGCCTACCTTAAAAAAGAAAGAAGAGCTAAAATAAAAGGCTTAACTGCACATTTGGAGGAACTATAAAAAGAACACCAAACTAATCCCAAAGCAAGCAAAAGGGAAGAAATAGCAAAGATTAGAGCAGGATTGAATGAAATTGAAAATTATAAAATAATAGAGAGAAATAACAAAAACAAAAACTGTTTTCTGAGATTAATAAAATGGACAATCCCTAAGCTAGACTAACAAAGAAAAAAAAAAGAAAGAGAAGATGCAAATAAATAAAATCAGAAATGAGAGAGGGGACATCACCAATGATCCCACAGAAATAAAGAGTGTCATAAGAGGATACTATAAAAAACTGTATGACAGCAAGTTGGACAACTTGGATGAGATGAACAATTTCTAGAAACAAAAAGCAAGCAACCTACATTGATGAAAGGAGAAACAGAAGACCTGAATAACCACAAGCAATAGAAGAACAGAACAATCAGAAGTAATGAGGTTTACTCAGTCATCAAAAACTTCCCAATCAAGAAAAACCCAAGACCAGATGGATTCACAGGTGAATTCTACCAATCATTCCAAAAAGAACTAACACGAATCCTGCTCAAACTCTTCCAAAAAGTTGAAGAACAGGAAAAATTACCTAACTCATTCTTTGATGCCTACATCATACTAATACCAAAGCCATATAAAGATGCTACAAGAAAAAAAAAATTACAGACCAATCACTCGAATGAACTTAGACGCAAAAATCATCAAAAAAACACTTGCAAATTGATCCAACAACACATCAAACAAATTATATACCATGGTCAAGTGGGTTTTATCCCAGGTATGCAAGGATGGCTCAAAATAAGGAACCTAATTAATGTAATACACCACATTAACAGATCAAAGGAGAAAAATTGCATCATCACCTCTATTGATTCAGAAAAGGCATTAGACAAAATTCAGCATCCTTTCTTGATAAAAGCACTTCAAAAGATAGGAATGGAAGAAAACTTTCTCAACATCATAAAGGGCATATATGAAAAATCCAGAGCACACATCATATTTAATGGTGAAAGACTAAAGGCTTTCCCTCTAAGATCTGGATCAAGACAAGGATCCCCACTGTCACCACTCTTATTCAACATTGTATTAGAAGTTCTTGCTAGACCACTCAGGCAAGAAAAAGAAATAGAAGGAATCCAAAGTGGAAAGGAAGAAGTGAAACTTTCACTATTTGCAGATGACATGATCCTATATACAGAAAGTCCTGAAAAAACTGCAACAAAGATACTAGAGCTAATAAATGAGTTCAGTAAAGTAGAAGGATATAAGATCAAGATACAAGAATCAGTAGTGTTTCTTTATACTATTAATGAGCAACCCAAGGAGGAAATCAAGGAAATAATTTCATTTGCAACAGTAACTGAAAGAACCAAATATGTAGGAATAAACTTAACTAAAGATGTACAGGACCTGTACACAGAAAACTATACAATATTGCTAAAGGAAATAAAAGAAGATCTAAATAAATGGAAGAATATTCCCTGTTCATGGATTGGAAAACTAAACATCATTAAGATATCAATTCTACCAAGATTGATTTACAGATTCAACTCAATCACAATAAGAATTCCAATAAGCCTTTTTTAAAAAACAGAATTAGTAAAGCCAATTTTCAAGTTTATGTGGAAGGGGAAAGGGTCCCGAATAGCCAAAAACATTTCTAAAAAGAAGACCAAAGTTGGAATACTCAGTTGGTCAAACAGCATGGTATTAGCATAAGGATAGATATATTGACCAATGGAACTGAATTGAGAGATCAGAAATAAACCTGCACATCTATGGCAAACTGATATTCAACAAGGCTGTCATGTCAACTCCACTCAACTTGGACAGAACAGTCTCTTTAACAAACAATGCTGTGAGAACTGAGTATTCATATCCAAAAGAATGAAGGAGGAACCCTGTCTCATGTCTTATACAAAAATTAACTGGAGAAGGATCAAAGACCTAAATATAAGAACCAGGACAATAAAGCTACTAGGAGATAATATAAGGGAGCATCAACAGGACCATGTGATAAGCAATGGTTTAATGAGCTTTATGCCCAAAACACAAGCAATGAAAGAAAAAATAGATTATTGGGACTGCTTCAAAATTAAAAACTTATATGCATCAAAGGGGATTGTCAAGAAAGCAAAAAGGCAGCCTTCTCAATGGGAGAAAATATTTGGAAACCATGTATTGGATAAGGGTCTAATATCCAGCATATATAAAGAAATTCTACAATTCAATAATAGACAAACAACCTATTTTAAAAATGGGCAAGAGACTTGAACATACATTTTTCCAAAGAGAAAATATAGATGGCTAAAAGGCACATGAAAAGATGCTCAACAACACTAGCTATTAAGGAAATAAAAATCAAAACTAAAATGAAATATCATTTCATACTTACTAGACCAGCTGCTATTAAAAAAACACAAACAGAAAACTACAAGTGCTGGAGACAATGTGAAGAAATAGAAACACTCCTTTACTACTGGTAGGAATGTAAAATGTTGCAGCCACTCTGAAGGACAGTTTTGCAGTTCCTCAGGAAGCTAAATATAGAATTTCCATATGATCTGGCAAACCCGCTATTAGGTATATACCCAGAGGAATTGAAAGCGGGGACATGAACAGATATATGCACACCAATGTTCATAGAGGCACTATTCATAATTGCCAAAAGATGGAAGTAACCCAGGTGTCCATATACAAATGAATGTATAAACAAAAAGTCGCATATATATACAATGGAATATTATTCAGCTTTAAGTAGGAATGACGTATTGACACATGCAACAACATGGATGATCTTTGAAGATTTTACATTTAGTGAAATAAGCCAGACACAAAAGGACAAATATTGCATGATCTCATTGATAAGAACTAAGGATAGTGAGCAGACTCAGGGAGGTGTTGTTAGAAGATGTGTTGTTAGAAGATAGGAAGGGAGTGAAAATTGATGAGCTAGTGCTTAATCTGTGCAAAATTTATAATTTTGTTGATTGTAACAGTTTGGGAATTGATGGAGGTGATGGGTGCAGCATTGTGAGTGTAATTAATAGCGTTGAAGTGTGAGTGTGAACGTGGTTGAAAGAGGAAGTTTTGACCCATCCAAGAAGCTACATGGAAAGCTAGAGGATAAAACTAGTGACTACACAACTCAGTGAATTCTGGGGTGGCTCAGGATTGTAGTTAGGAATAAAAATATAAGAATGTTCTTTCAGGATCTATAATGAAGGTACATCACTAATACAGGGTGTTGACAGTGGGGTTATATATGGGGAAAGTAACATAAACATATTTCTATGGATTATAAATGTGTTTGTGTTGTTATAGCTATCTTTTCTCAATAGATTGAGGCCCACGAAGCAGTGAACAAAATAATAAACATCCATCCTGGTGAAGCCGTTCTACTATCTCAAATAAAATCACAAAAAACTCTGGCATATAAAAGCCATTCCTAAGAAAAGAAAACATGCCTCTATGCCAAGTGCTAGATATTAATACTTGTATGTATGAACCTCATTCTGTAAAAATGAAACTTCATCTAATGATAATTAATGCCTAATAGTTACCTCCTGAAAGCCTCCTTGTTATTCAAATATGGTGTCTCACTAAGCCAAACTCTGCAGATAAACTTACTACCTTCCTGCCAATGTGGGACATGACTCCCAGAGTTCAGCCTCCCTGGCATCAATGGACTATTACCAAGCATTAAACAATGATGCATTTGGAAAAATACTTTGACCAAAAGGAGGAAACATTAAATAAAAAAGAGTTTTTTATGGCTAAGAGATTTCAAAGTGAGTCGGGAGGTCATTCTGGAGGTTATGCTTATGCAGGTTTCAGACAGATTTCACAAAATGACACAGTAAACAAAGCCTCAAACAAAAGCACTTCTGAGGGTTTTAGGGATATCTGGACAACAGAGGACAAGGCAGACAGCACCATGAAATCAATACCCCTTTAACTGTCCCTATTTGGGAATATATGATAATCTATTTTCCAAATATAACATAGTTGTACTCATTTATAATTTCCCCTAATCATGATTCTGCTACTTCTTTTATTTGAACCTATAATTTCAATGTACCTATTAAGTATATTCCACAGAGACTTAAATTTTTGGAGTCTTCAAATGCTAGTTGAGCCCTGAATCCCAGCAGAGGAGTAGACAGCTCCTATTCTACAGTTCTTTGGGAATGCTTTGGACAGCCAACAAAATGATGATGATGGGCAGGTACCATCCCAAAAAACGGGGAGTATTTGCAGCTGAGGACAGGATAATTACTTCTACTTGCCCCGTGGTATCTGGGTTCCTTTTCAGCCTGGGGCTGTTGGAGCAGACATTGTCCTGGGTCCCTCAGGGAATGAGTAATTATGGGAGAGGAGCTGGCTTCAGACCAAAGTGGATTAGTAGCTATTGTGGATATTATCTTGTGTTGGTGGAACAACTTGTAACATTGATAAAAACATAGTGATTGCCATGGCTTCAGAAAGGAAGGGAGAATGAATGAACAGGGCATATTTGGGGCAGTAAGATTCTTCTGTATAATAACTGTGTTGATGTACACATGACATTATGCATTTGTCAAGGCCTATGGAACTGAACAGCACAAAGTGTAAACCACATTGTACACCATAAACTTTGTTTAGTAGCAATGTTTCAATATTGGTTCATGAATATCATCAATGACAAATGTAGCACACTAATCTAAGAGGTCAATAAGGGTAACTGTGTGTGATTGTGTGTGTGGGATATATAGGAATTCCCTATATTTTTGGTGTAATTTTTCTGTAAAAGTAAACCTGAAACTTCTCTAAAAATAAAGTTTAAAAGGAAAACAAAAAGAAATGCCTTTTTTAATCCTTGATATCAACATAGCTATGGAATCCACTGCATTTTTAAATGGTTAATGAATGTATTTATTATTAAATCACAGCATATACTGTGTATGCCTTTGTAAGTTGGGCCCTCTCTCTATTTAACTAACCCTGTGTGATTTTCATTGAAAACAAATTATTGTTCATGCATTCAAAGGGCAATGAGCAATTAGAGTATAATTGATCAGCTTGAGCATCCGATTTCAGGCTTTTGCTAAAAAACTATCTCAAAATAATATCTTTTCCATTAGCAAATATACCTAATTCAGGAGAACATTTCCTTGCATATGAGAGTGGTATTGATGTGAATCTGAGTTAACTGATATCACCAATACCTCAATCCTTAGAGTTTTTCAGATATTTTAAATATGCATTTGCCATTTTAACAATGAAATATTGAAAATTAAATAATGATAAATTATGTTTACATTCTTTGTACATTTCAGAGAGAATGCATTTTCTTATGGGTGTGGGGTTGAATATTTTAATAATACAAATTTTCTTCATTCCAGTAGGTGTTTATTGAGCCCCTACTCTATGTCAGGCTTTCTGATAAACTCAAGAAATACAATGATTAAAAAAATGGACATTTACTTTCCATTACTAAAAGAGTACAAATACAAATTTAATTTAAAAGATGCATTAATTAATTTGGGATAAGTGAAAAAATGGTAATAAATATCAGAAACAGGGAAGGATCATCATGGAGGGCATGACATCAAAAAATAAGGAATATCTGGATATAAAATGTATTCTTTCTGTCTTTAAATAAAAAGAAATCAAGAACCAGTTGGGCAAAGCTATACTAATAAAACCCTACCAGTCACTGGGTATCTTCCAAGTGGCAAATACGTTACATAAATTAACTGTAACCTTCACAATATTTGGTACGTACAGAATTTCACAATTTTGTTAATTAAGAAACTGGAACTCAAAAAGTGAAGAAATTTTCTGAAGCTTACCTAGCTGGTCAGTTAAAAAGCCAGACTTTGAATTCTGGAAATTTTAACTCTAAAGTCATGGATTTTCAGTCCCTATCCCACTACACCATGCTCCCTAATTTCTAGGAAAAAAACAGGAAAAAGAAATGGCCAGTTAGCATTTCAGCAAGAGGAAACAGTTTGTACTAAGGCACCTAAACACGGAACTTCACAAAAATTGCCTGGAGTAAAATATGTGTGCATGAGAGCTGAAGAAAATGAGGTTGGGAAATTATACAGGGATGAAAATATGGGGTGATTAGTGGATACTATGAGGTAGGTAAATTTTCACTCAGTGGTGAGAAGCCATTGAATGGGCTAAACAAAGGGATGACTTTAATTTATCTGAGCATTATAAATAGTATAGATTAGAGTCTGATATTAAAAATAAAATCATTTTATCTAGGTAATGACAGGAGCGTTAAGGAACAGCTTAGAAAGTGCGTAGGATTTTGTCTCAATTGTTGCTAATCTGATAATCTCAGAGATTGTCCTACTCTATAGAGCACTGAGTATTAATTATATTTTCAGTTGTGAATAATTAGTGTTTTAGGGTTTATATACCTAAGAAACTCCCATAAAACAATGGCAAAGGAATTACCTCATTACAGCGTTATTCCAGTGTATTTTTAAGAATAGTGAAATCATTAAATATATTTGAAAAATGATGATGGAATACATGAGAGTGAGAAGGTGAGTATAATTTAGGGTCAATTAAAGAGAATAGACTTGTGAAAGGAAATAAACAAATTAGGAGGGGGTAAAAATTAATTAATAGATAAGAATTCCTAGTGCAAACTTTGAGGAAATCATCTGATCAGCTACTATTAAGAAGGATGACATGGAATGAAAGAAAGGAAACAGAATTAATAAAAAGATAAACAGTAGAGTGAGTATAACTAACACTGCTGATTTATAAATGTGATTGTGGCTGAAAGGGGTAGTCTATGGACATAAATGTCAATTGAAAAGAAGCTAGAGAATAATCTAGGGACTGTATAACAGTGATTTCAGTGGTGGAAGAAGATTGTGGTTAATAGTATAAATATAAGGATGTTCTTCTTTTGCAACAAATTAAGAACATGGTTATACACAGGAAAATTACAACTAATATAACTTATGGATTATTTTTACAGAAATGACAAAGAAGAAATTATGTCAATTCTAAGGGACAACAATAGGGTGGTATAAGGGGGTATGGTATTTTTCCTTTTGAAGTAATGAAAACATTCTAAAATTGAGTGAGGTGATGACAGAACAACTCCATGATGAAAATGAGGGTACACTTTGAATGGATTGTACAAAACATGGGGCTGTATAAAGCAGTGACTCCTGTAGAGGAAGATAGATTGTGGTTAACAAAACAAATATGAGAACATTCTTTCATGAACTATAATAAATATACAATACTAATACAGGGTGTTAATAATCCGGTGGGTTGGGGGAAAATACACCAAATATAAATTGACTATAGTCAGTAGTAATATTTTGACTATGCTCCTTCATAGTTTGTAACAAACATTTCACAACAATGCAAGATGTTGGTGGTGGGATGATACATGCGAGCCCTGTATGATGTTATGCATGTTTGTTTTGTAAGTTCACAACTTTTACTATACACTTATTGTTATGTATGTTCATGTTTGAATGATATACTTTAATAAATTTTTTAAATGAAAAAAAGATATATGAGAAAAAAGGAGGTTAAAAGAGGTATCGGTAGAAAATGAGTAGGAAATAAAGGCATTCTGAAATTCCTCTTGGACTAGTGCCATGTAACCACTAAAGTGTCATTCAGGTACATTTGAGAAAGGTCTTTCGTCATTTCCATTTAAACACAAATTTTCCAGCTGTATTAAATTAACAGCTTAATAAAATAGAACTATAAACTTATCTATTGTAATATACTACACTAAATTCTGTTAAGAAATCAAAGAGGTAATATGAGTGTCAATCACATCATGTTTTCTTTAAGCCACTCTTTCTTCTAATATAACCAAAAATGTTCTTTCCAAACACATGTTTTGACTGATTGTATAATATTATTCAAAAAGTCTAGAAATATAAATATAAAAATAAAATGAATAGATATATAGAAATAAAGCAAATGATGAAAAAAGTGGATAAAATATTAATAATTGGTGTACCTAGATAAAGAGTATGTGGGTGTTATTTTTATAATTCTCCTTTTTCCTTTTTTTTCTTTCTTTTTTTTTGCTACCGTTCTTGAAACCTTTCTGCCTTTTGGAAACTTTCTAGCCTTTGCCACTATTAAAAAGAAGCAAGTTTTTTCTAAGAAAAGCAATATGGCTGTTATCAGTTGAATAGTACCTTCCAAAAAGATATGTTGAATTACCTGTGAATATGGCCTTATTTAGAAATAGGATCATTGCAGAGAGAATCAGTTAAACTAAAACAAGGTTAGACCAGAGTAGGGTGGGCTCTTAATCCAACAAGACTGGTGTCCTTATATGAAGGGGAAGGCACAGACAGGTATGAGGAAGAAAGCCATGTGATGATGGAGGCAGAGATTGGAGTTCTGCAGCTGCAAGGCAAAGAATGCCAAGGACTGATGGCAAACATCAGAAGCTAGAAGAGGCAAGGAAAGATTCTCCCCTACTGGGTGGATAAGGAGTGTGGGCCTGCCAAAAACTTGATTTTGATGACTGGCCTCCAAAGATGTGAAAAAGTGCATTTCTCTTGTTTTAAGCCATCTAGTTTGTGATGCTTTGTTACTACAGTCCTAGAAAACTAAGACAGTGGCTAATAATTAAGGCAGAATAATTACAGAAATAGGGATTTTAAGCTGAAAGAACTTGCTAAAATGCTAGCTAGGCTTAGGGACCTCATCTTTCATGTTTGTATACACAGTGGCCTTGAATGGTGCTTGATGAATAAAAGATGTTCAAATTCACCTGCTGAAAGGAAAAAAAAAAGAATGATGAATGCTGTTAGGAAAAATGACTAGAATTTACAATGTCATGAGTTACTGATTCGTGGTAGACTTGTTTTCCTATCCATGAATAAGCAACTTAAGGAGTTACAATTTGATAATCATATCTAAATCCATGGAACAATCTAAGCAACATATGACATGAGGTAAATAACAGACTTGGTCTTCTCCATCCATGGTCTTTATATATATATATATAGAGAGAGAGAGAGAGAGAGAGAGAGAGAGAGACTCTCTCTCTGAGTTAGTCATCTAGAAGACAGAAATGTGGTACTTAGGGCAGAATAAAGTCAAAGGAATAGGAATTCTAGTCTGTGTACATAAACCAGGTTCTTCTACCACATTTCTGCAAGAATTTAGGTAAAAGCACGCAAGCTCTCTTTTTGCTTTCCTCATCAGTAGATCAGGTATGCTTGCGAATATGCCATTCATGCAAGAAGATAGTGGAAATTCTTTTTTTTTCAAATTTGTAAACATAGCAAATTGACTGAAAGACTGAAAAAAATCAGATTGAGGTTTTTTAAAGCAATATGGCTTTAAGCAGAAAAAAAGTAGCCACAACACTTTGAAAGACCCTTAATATGTATGTACATGACCCTCGGCTGTGTGGGTAAATAGGAAATGTGCTGACACCCAAATTTCTTGTATATATATCGACAGTTTCCTAAGATCTTCTTATCTCAGCTTAATGTCTTCAAATCTACTTAACCACCATGTTAATTGGTTTGGCATGTACATAATCTCTTACTAAGATTTATAATGGACACTTAATAAAGGATTAAGAAGCAATGAATCCTCAGATGGTCACAATACTACTTTTTTTATTGCTTTTCCTGAAAAAAAATACAGAGAAACATATAATTCTCTGAGTAATCTAAATGAAAAACACAATTCTCTTCTCCTATTTCTCTAAGAAAATTCCCATATAAGCACTTGGTATTTTTTCCATTTCAGTAACTGTTCTGTAATGGAATTTTAAAAAGCTGAAACAGAAATTTAGGTCTTTTTTATAGCTACCTCATTGCTCAAGGTATCTGCTTATCAAAGTGTTTTTCAAAGTGATGTGTTAAATACTAGTAGGGAAGTGACTGGTGAAAACAAAGCTTTTAGCATTCAGATAGAATGTGGAATTGGGAACTTTCCTGATGCCCATGTGTTAGCATAAAACTAGGGATTTGAGGCTATGTTTTACAACCTTGAGCAAATCCTTTTACAATTCCATGCATTGATTAATAGGTTGGGGAGTTGGGGATTCAATGTTGTCTTAATTAATATTTGTACTATATGGTTTGGGAGCTTTGCAGAATATCTCTACAGAAATCAAAAGTCTATTTTACATGGGATAAAAAAGAAAGTTAAGTTCAAAGGAAATAGTTCTCTTTTTCTATCACACAATTTACCATTTTCACTTTAAGATTTAAGGGTTAAGAGAATGCCACTGGGTAATAAGCATGCTTTTTCTTTATTAGATTAGTTTGCCATGTTATCATTAATATTACAATTTACTTAGGAGATTTGGAAAACTCAGAGATGATTCAAAAAGAATCACAAATTTGTGTAATGGTACAAAAATCAAATAGATGATGAAAGAATAAAATGAAAAAAGAGAGGAAAAAGTTTAATAGTATTCAAATATACAGAAGATTTAAGATCCAGATCACAGGGGAAAGTAAATTTCATCATCCAATGATGGCAGACAAAAAGAATAAAAGTTTAAACTCTCTATCTGTTAGGCTCTATGTTTGGCTATAATTGAGGAAAAAAAAAAACAAAGAAAAAAGTAAACTTAAACAAATTAGAGATTTTATTGTTTTTTTCTCTTACCCCAAAATAAGTCTAGAGCTTATTTGAATTCTTGAAGAAGACCTTGGTGTTTGTTCTATTCTGTTTTAGAATGCATTGCGTGTACTTTTTGTATTGAAGATCACTTTAGAATACAATAGAACTGGTGGGCCTATGCCTTTGAAGTCTGTATTTCAGGTCAAAAATAAGAAGAACGGGGAAAGCTAAAAAAAGTATATTCCTCAAGTCCCTCTTGATTAATTTGCTTTTACTTACCAGACTCCCATTTTTACAAGGGAAACAGGAAAAATGGGGACTTTTGTTGTTTGTTTTGAACTAACATTTGTCTTTCCTAGAAATAATGGGCTTGTGTTAATTAGAAGAAACAATAGATACTGGGTAGGGGACTGCAGCATCTTTCAACATACATGTAAGTGGTGTGGATTAAAGCCCTTGAGGAAACTTTCAATATGGCTTGAGACAATATGAAAGAATCGCTACAAAGTATGGGGGAAGAGAAAATATGGGGGAAAGGGAAATTGGAACTCCTTCAATTTTGCTTCCTAGAATTCCTCTAACTTTTCATCATCCTCTAATGGTTTGTGTCATCTTCCTGAAGTGCATACAAACTATATGAATTAAAGGATCCCATTTAGCCCCAAGCAAAGGCAGTCTTTTGCTCAGTTTTACATTGTAATGTGATTCCAGAGGTGTAAGAAGGCCCTTGATCCAAGAATCTTAATTTTAATTTATCACCATTCCTTCTTCTAACATTTCACCATTAGCCATCATGAGAAGACATATAACATGATATACACTATCAAATACTGTACAATGGTAATTTATGAGCTCATGTATTTGAGCCTAGGAGAATTCCAAAATTGAAGTGTCAGTAAGACAATGCTTTCTCCCACAAGACTGTGACATGCTGGGATTGGATGCTGGTGATCCCTGGTCCTTGGTTTTTCTGTCACATGGCAATGCACGTGGCGGATTCTTCTGAACTCCCTCTTCTCTTCCTGGTTCTGTTGATTTCAGCTTCTCTTTTTTTTTCCCTCTCTGTGTCTTTTTGAATTTCATTCCATGTATAAAGGACTCCAGTAATAGGATTAAGACCCATCCTGACTGAACTGGGCCACACCTTAACTGAATAACCTCATCCAAAGCTTCTCCTTACAATGGATTCATACCCATAGGAAAGGATTAAGTTTAAGAACATGTTTTTCTGGGGTACATAGCTCCAAACCACCATAGATATCCATTCTTTTGAATCAGAGTAATTCCTTAAAATGCAGATGCACCTTCAGGATACATTTCTATTGGCCAGGGACTGGGTTAAATAGTGAGAAATATAAAGATGCTTAAAAGTTGACCCTTAAAATCAAGGAGAATGCTGGTTAGTAGTAGATACAAACAAGTTTACAAAAAAATATAGTAGAAGGTGATAAATGCTATAATTTTTAAAGCTCAGAAGCATATAGGAAGAGTATTTCAGATAGAATTGGTAGCTCAAAAACATGAGAAAATTATTCCTGGGACAAGAAATACCTTAAGCAATTATCAGTTATAATTACTTAGGGTGATATTATGTAGCAGATTTTTTTTTTGCCATTCTAGCTGGCTGCACTGAAAAATAAGAAGTATTTGGAATTTTAAGCATAGTAGAAAGACAGAAAATAGTGAGTAACAGTTACAAATATAGGTGAACTAGGTCAGATCACACATGTGAGAACTGATGATTGGTTCAAAGTTGTCTTTACTTGGTTTTGTTGTTGAAACATCAATGAGCAGAGCAAGTATATACATGAGAAGGTTAACATTGGGTCAACATAGCTCTTTGTTGCCTTTTACCATTATCTCACAGAAAAACTCCAAAAGTTTGGTGGTTTTGGCATTACGTGTGGATGGAATTGTAGTGGTTTGAAGCGGTATGTACTGCAGAAAAAAACATGTTCTTAAATTTAATCCATTCCTGTGAGGTTACTTTAGTTAAGCTGTGTCCCTCCTCAATCAAGATGGGTCTTAATCTTATTATTGAAATCCTTTATAAAAGAATGAAATTCAGATGCACAGAGAGGAAGCCACTGAATAAATAAGCTGAAATCAATGAAACCCAGAAGAGATTGGAGAGACCAGCAGAATCCACCATATGCTTTGCCATGTGACAGAGGAACCAAGGATCACTGGCAGCTGGTCTTCAGGAAAAAAGCATTGCCTTGATGATGCCTCGATTTGGATATTATCCTTGCCATAAAACCATGAGCAAATACATTCCTATTGTTTAACCTGATCTGTTTAATGGTATTTGCCTTAAACAGCCTAGGAAACTAAAATAGGTATATTTGCAAAAAAGTGAGCAACATTGCCTTTTTATACTCTTAGCTACTCCACTATCCAGGAATAACTTATATCTCCATCAAAAGCAATGATTCCTGTGTTCAGCAAGCCATGGCATCCAAATGTTCAAATTTCATGTGTCAGCACATAGGTGACCTCTCCCTATCTTTGCCCACACAGCAGAACTTAGGTCTTTTACATTTATTTCACATGGCTTACCATGTGGGTAAAGAGATGGGAAAAAATATGATTACATCTGCTAGATATGAGAATTGGAGGAGGGAATGTTGAAGGTTCACAAACTTCGAACTCTGACTCGGATCCCAAGAACATATAATTATGCAATTAAGTAAAAACGCATTCTACATTCAATGTACGTGGAATGCTTTGGCAAGATAATGTGGAGTGAATAAATTGAGACAAGTAAAAACCACACATTTAGAGGTATTTTTCAAAATAAGTATATAATGAATATTCATTTTTAATAATATTTTAATCCTCAGACTCTTTGAAATGAATTGAATATAACTTGTACAATTAAACTAATATAAAGTTATAGATAAACTCAGTTTAGAGATAATCATAGAAGAGTGGTGACAATAAGCTACTCCACACACCCCTGGTAAAATGATGACCCACTTTTTTTTTTTTTTTTTTT
>JAQZBX010008674.1:0-11408 GCA_029593785.1 Cabassous unicinctus | reverse complement strand
CTAAAGAAGTAAGAAGTACCCCAATAGCAATATCAAAAGATGACTATTCATATTTTATTAATCTTGCCACACTTTTCTAAATACACACAAACACACACAACATGCAACTTTATAGTCTGTTTTTTTTTTAACTCAATACTATGCTACAAATATATTTCCATGTTCGTAAATAAATACAGAGATTTTAATTTCAGCTACTGCAGTGCGTTTTCTACTATATTGATATATTTTATATCTATTTGTCCAATTCTTGATTATATTAACTTAAATTGTTTTAATTTTGAAATATTGTAATCACATTCAGTGAATGATCTGGGATAGCCATTCATTCAGCCAGGGTTTAATTACAGAAATGAGAATGCTCTAGTGCTACTATCAAAATTGTTAGCATGGCTGGAGGAAGAATATCTGCACTGGGGCCTGTAGGAGTAATTTCCAGAACAATATTGGAAGTCTGGCCATCAGGAAGCAGTCCTTGGAATTCTTAACTCCAAAGAGCACAACGCCTTAGTTGTGATCCATAGATCAGGAAGTAGCTCCAATGAAAGTTTTGGCCCAAGGAACAGTATTCTTTAACAATCATCTCAAGAATTTGGGAAGATGATGATATCTCCTCACCTGTTGGTCCCAGGAACATTCTGCTGAGCAGAAATCAGATAGATGACTTGATTTCAATATCACAACTATTGTGACAGTGAGCAAGTTACTCAACTTTATCATTCTGCGATTCCTCAGTTATAAAACTGGGATAAGAATAGATAAAAATCACTCCTTGGGTTTTACGATGAATACATGAGATAAATTATATGGGATAAAATCAATAAATGATAGCTAATATTATTTGATGGATATCTTGGTAAACTTGTCTGATTATTCTTTAGGCTAAGCTTTAAAAGTGGGATTTTATGTCTAATTGGGTATATATATTTATGCATTACAGTAAAATGTAAAACATGGCCACATTTACACTGCTGCTCAAAGTGTGTGTCTAATTTCCCAACATTTAGCATACAGAATATTATCATTCTAATTTTCCTATGTGAGAGATGCTATCTTGTTGTTTAAATTTGCACTATTTAATTAATGAGGGCAATGTGTGTTAATAAATGTATTGATGTTTTGCATTTCCGCCAGAACTGTTCAATCCATTTTCTGATTATCTATTGAGTTATTTACTTTAGTTAGCCAAAGAGCTGTGATGCAAAGCACCAAAAATGTGTTGGCTTTTATAAAGGGTATTTATTTCGGGGTAAAAGCTTACAGTGCCAAGGTCATGAAAAGTCCAACTCAAGGCACCATAAGAGGTGCTTTCTTACCCAAGTCAGTTGCCACTTGTTGAAGTAAGATAGTAGGCAATCTCTGCCTGGTCTCCGATATCCCCTCTAGGCTATATCCTCTCCCAGGGCTCAGCTGTGGGCAAGAAGACATAGGGCTTGCCTCTTGCTGGGCCTCCTCTCTCAGGTTCAGATGCTCCACTTTCTTCCTAATTTCAGCTGCAAGCTATCAGGCATATGGCTCATTTCTCCCCAGGACTTCAGCTCTTTGAGGCTCTCCTTTCTCTCACATTGCAGGATCAAAAAATGGCTGAGCCCAGAAACAGCTGCTATAAAGTGGAGGAAGCATAGAGAGATTGAGATGTGAGGAATTTTCCTGTTTGTTTGTTTGTCTGTTTCTTGTTTATTATTAGTATTTTTGAAATAATGAAAATGGTCTAATAATGATTGAAGTAAATGCACAACTATGTGATTATAGCAAATACCATTGATTGTATACTTTCAATGGATTGTATGTTTATTAATATGCATCAATAAACTTGATTTGTTAAAAACAATAAACTAGTTCAGGCATAAGGAGAGTTTACATAGACACACATAGGACCCCAACAGCAATAGGAGACCCCAGATTATTAACAAGGATTTTTACTGGGAAAAAAAATAAAAAATGGCTGAGCCCTCTCTTCCTGTGTATCTCCATTTTTCATCAGACCCAGCAAGAGGGTGGAGACTCACCCTGATCCATGCCTCATTGAGGTAGTCCGGTTGAAAAGATCACACATGCACAGGAGTAGACCAGCCCACAAACATAATCTTTCTCATTTTGGGATTCATAAAATAATTTTAAACTGCCACAGTGTTTATATAATATTCCTATTGATGCATAAGTGCTCTTTGGAAAACAAGTATTTTGATTTTTGTGATATATATTGCAAGTATTTTATTAAACATATGATATATCTATACACAGGATATGTTTTAACATTAAAGATATTTTAACATTTATATAATATGCTTTTTTGTTTTACTTTCACAGTCACAATTTGGTTGGGGTGGCATTGAAATTCATTAGATGGAAAAATGAGAAAGAAGAGAGAGAAAACAGGAGGGCACAAGAGAGAAGATTGGGATTGAGATAGATATCACATCATTTATTTAAGTATTATAAGTCATTCTGTAGATTTTAAAAATTTCTTTGATTTGTACATACTGTTTATTTTTTATTACTGACAAGTTCTATGTATTCAATGGGACTTTGTTTCTATTATAGAGTATGTTAGTATTAGATTTTTTTAGCCTTTTTTTCTTTTTCATTCTGGTTGATAATTATATAAGTTATTATCTCTCAGCTAAATTTTATTTCTAATAGCTGTCTATAGTGAATTAATTAGGTTTCATTTGTTAAAGATTCAGGCTATCATCAGGACAAATAGAGTAATATCTTAAAATATTTTGAAATAGCAATATTCATTGCACTTCTATTAGATACCATGGAAATAGCATGCTTGTGCAAAACACATGGCCATTGATATACTAAAGAGTTTTCAAATACTGTGGACTCCTAACTTGAAACTCCTTAAATTTTTACCCTCAGTTATGTATACTGGTGTGCAAATGAGAAAAACATATTGCATCAACTCCAATTTATGAATTGAAAACCAATCATTCACAAACTGTGAACCTTATGCTTTTATTAATAAGAAATTATTTATGACACGTGCTACAACAGATTTTAACTCACCATTTTGACATATTATCAATGTTAATTTGTTAGTGTTATTTTGATATAAATTCACACTAATCCCTCAAATCTTTATAAAAAGTCTCTTACTGATATATGCACAGACCTTGCATAAGTAATTGGTACTTGTTTATTGTTGATCTTTTGTTTATTTATTTTTTATTTTTTAAAAGCTACTTAGATTACATAAAAAATATAGGGATTGCCATATACCCCACTCCCACACCCTCCCACATAAACATACTTCTTTAGTGTGGCACATTCATTGCAATAAATAAACGCATCCTGGGGCTTTGCCATTAAGCATGAACCATAGTTCACATTGTAGTCTGCAGTCTCTCCCACACAGTCTGCATGTTATGTGATGATATAAAATTGCCCACATCTGTCAGTGCAATGTCATTCACAATGATTCCCAAGTCCCTAAAAAGGCCCCGTATTACAACTATTTTTCCCTCTCCCTGCTTCCAGAGCATCCAGTGACCACTGGCTCCACATCAATGTTGTAATTTCTTCCATTGCTACAATCACAATATGTCTATAGTAGAATACCAGTAAGTCCACTCTAGTCCATAGTTCTTTCACCAATCCTGAGGATTCTGGGATGGTGAAGTCCACTCCACCTCTAATTGAGAGGGGGATTATATCCCATGGGGAAGATGGATGGGATTATCTTTTTTGCAGTTGCAAACTCTATGTTCCTTGGCATGGTCCTTGTTAGTTGTCCTAGGTGAGTCTAATGAGCTATAGAGTAGGTGTTACAACACCATCCAGGTTCTGGGTCCAGCTGGCACATGGAGAGCGCAAAGCCTTGAGTCTCTGGATGTACACCTACAAACTCCAGCATCAAATATAGGTTTAAAAAGAAGGAACAGATGAGTCATGTGTAGGAAAGACATAATTGAGTCCAACTCTGTCACTCTCAGGAGCACAAACTCCAAAGTAGGGCTCACTGGCAAGGCACCAAACTTTGGAGCTATCCACCCTGACCATAGGACCTGGGTGTCTCCAGAGCCCTCAGGAGCCCCACTATTTGGGATAGTATCCCCTTTGGCAGTCTATGAGATCCTGCTGAGATGTGCATAAGTGCAAAATGTGCAAAATGACCTCCTGACTCATTTTGAAGTCTCTTAGCTATATAGATTTATTTGTCTTTACATTTTTCCCCTTTTATTTGAGGTCTTTTTCCAGTTGCATTGCTAGTTGGTGCTTGATAGTAATCCCTCGGTGCCAGGGAGGCTCATCCCTGGAAGTTATGTCCCATGCTTGGGAGAAGGTAATGCATTTATATGCTGAGATTGGCTCAGAGAGAGGCCACATTTGAGCAACAAGGAGGCTCTCAGGAGGCAACTCTTAGGCACCCCAGAACAATAGGGTATGTTTCAATTTGAAAAGCAAGGGCTAATAAGCCTTGTTGTCAATATCAAGGGCCCATTAGTGGATCATACTCCTTAACTAGTCATTGTCCCTGCACTTGGGGGATTGTTGCTGCTCCATTATAGAATGTGGCAGAGCTCTGCAGGATGGGAATTCAATATTCTCTCAGTTATTATGTGAGTCTCCACCCATTGTGACAATGCCCCATGAACATTTGAACATTTTTATAAGGTATTTTTATATACCTTATATGTATTCTCAGGTGAACTTCCTCCCATGTATCCCCCATCACTGACACCCCACACCAATGATCCTTTCTTGCCCCAGTTGTAACCCTTCTCTGTGATCCAAAAATGAAGCAAATAAAGTAGCCAAAAACAATTAATAGGAAAATGATATAATAATGATAGGTTTAAATATGAGAAATAAAATACATTAAAACTTTTTTAAAAAACTATAAATAAAATAAAATTAAAAGATTGGGATGTTAAAAATATTAAAAAATTTTTTTTTGACATTTTGCCTTTCATCACTGTAATATCTGGTATCCTGTGTGTACAGGGGCATTTTCTTCCATTTATTCCTCAGTGTCTTACTATTTTTCATTTTATTTTCAAAGAAGTTCTAGGTCACAGTAAAGTCACATACAGAGGACACAGGACTCCCATACACCCAACATCCTCCCCTTTTCCTCCTTCCTGTACTAACAGCTTTTTATATGTGAATGGCACCTTTGTTATAACTAATATAGAAATAGTGAAACATAACTACTAAACATGGTCAATGGTTTACATTATGGTTTATATTTTAGACCATACACTTTTACAAATTTTGATGATATTTACCATGGCCTGTGTGCATCATTGTAAGACCACATAGAACATTTCCATTGCCTTCTAAATACTCCCTGTTTGATCTATTCTATTCCTCCCTCTGCCTCCGCTCGGGGCCCATGGCGACCACCTGACTTCACTCCTTGGATGACCAGATTCATAGTTAGATGCAACAACACTGAGGTTTTGACACACTGGTTTGTCCTCCCCTATTAGGAACTGCCTATGCTCTCAAAAGACTCTTGCCTCTCTATTTGTGAATGAATTAGTCCTCCCGAGGATGGGAGTCCAACTCCTCCCACTCATTATGTGGGTCTCCACCCATTGATACAACACATTATGACAAAATGATCACTCACACACTCCCTAGAAGTCTGCTTCATGTGTGCCCTGTCTTGAATGCCCTTCCATCCAACACCCTAAACCAGTAACTCTTCCATGTCATGTTGCCATAAGAGCATTCCCAACTTTGTACTTTCAACCACATACCCTCAAATCCCCAGTGTTCATCTAGTCTCTCTCCCAATCCTTCCCCTAGTTCCCTGGACCTTCCAACCCACCCTCCCCAATCTATCCACCTGTCGAAACTGCACCACCCAAACCAGTAATATCACTACCCTCCTGTCATATCCCTTCAATACACAATGACACACTTTCACCTTACCATAGATTACATCTGTATGGGTATTGGCTCACAACCTTCTTCTCCCTTTCTATTTCCTGTAAACCTATCTTCCAGACAATAGCTTTCTGAATATTCTCAATTTGCTTAATTAATAGCAGTGAGGTCATGTACTGTTCATCTTTAATGCGTGGCTTGCTCCACTTAACATAAAGTCCTCAAAATTCATCCATGTTATCCCGTGTGTTAGCACTGTATTCCTTCTTACAGGTGAGTAATATTCCATTGTATGTATGTACCACATTTTGTTTATCCATTCATCTGTTGATGGGCACCTGGGTTGATTCCAATTTTGGCAATAGTGAATAATGTCACTATGAACATTGGTGTGCATATATCTGTTTGTGTCTTTGCTTTCAATTCTTCTGGATCATATGGCAGTTGTATAGTTAGTTTTTTGAGGAACCATCAAACTGTCCTCCACAATGGCTGGACCATTCTAGATTCCCACCAGCAGTGGATGAGGGTTCCCATTCCTCCACATCCTCTCCAACACTTATAGTCCACTGTTGTTGTTTTTTACTAGCCACCAGTCTAATGGGTATAAGATGGTATCTCATTGTAGTTTTGATTTGCATTCCCCTAATAGCTGGTGATGTTGAGCATCTTTTCATGTGTATTTTAGCCATTTGTATTTCTTCCTTGGAGAAGTGTCTTTTCTGGTCACTTGCCCATTTTTAAAATGGGTTATCTTTTTATTTCTGAGGTGTAGGATTTCTTTATATATGCATATATTAGGCTCCTATCAGATATATTGTTGCCAAATATTTTCTTCCACTGGGTAGGCTGCCTCATTACTTTCTTGATAACATCCTTTGAGGTACAAAAGTTTTTAATTTTGAGGAGATCCCATTTATCTAGTTTTTCTTTTGCTGCTTGTGCTTTGGGTGTGAAGTTCATGAAAACATTTCCTTTTAAAAGGTCTTGTAGATGCTTCCCTATATTATCTTCCAAGGTCTTTATGGTCTCAGTTCTTATATTTAGATCTTTGATTCATCTTGAGTTGATTTTTGTATAATGTGTGAGATGGTGTTCCTCTCTCATTCTTTTGTATATGAATAGCCAGTTCTCCAAGCACCATTTGTTGAAGAGGTCATTGTCTCCCAGTTGAATGGGCTTGGTGGCCTTGTCGAATATCAGATGACTGTATTTGTGAGGATCTATATCAGAACTCTCAATTCAGTTCCATTGGTCAGTGTGTCTATCCTTGTGCAAATACCATGCAGTTTTAAGTACTGTAGCTATGTAGTATGTTTCAAAGTTAGGTAATGTGATACCTCCAATTTCATTTTTCTTTTTCAATAAGTCTTTGGCTATTCTGGGCCTCTTACCTTTCCAAATAAAATTTATAGTTAGTTTTTCCAATTCATTAATAAATGCTGTATTGATTTTTATTGGATTGCATTAAATCTGTAGATTAGTTTGCATAGGATAGACATCTTAATGATGTTTAGTCTTCCTATCCATGAGTAGGGAATATTCTTCCTTTTATTTAAGTCTTCTCTGATTTCCTTTAACAGTGTTGTGTAGATTTCTGTATATAAGTCCTCTACATCTTTAGTTAAATTTATTCCTAGGTATTTGATACTTTTAGTTACTATTGTAAATGGTATTTTTATTGTTGATTTCCTCTTCAGATTGCTTGTTATTGGTATACAGAAATGTTACTGATTTTTAGACATTCATCTTATAGTTTGCAACTTTACTGAACTCATTTATGAGTTCTAGAAACTTTGTTGTAGATTTCTCAGGGCTTTCTATGTATAGGATCATGTCATTCTACAAATAGTGGAATTTTTTCTTCTTCTATTCCAATTTGGATGCCTTTTATATCTTTTTCTTGCCTCAATACTCGAGCAAGTACTTTTTAACAAAATGTTAAATAGGAGTGGTGATATTGGGCATCCTTGTCTTTTTCCTGATCTTAGAGGGAAAGCTTTTAGGAATTCACCATTGAAGATGATGTTAGCTGATGGTTTTTCATATATACCCTTTATCATGTTCAGAAAGTTTTCTTCTATTCCTATCTTTTGCAGTGTTTTTATCAGGAAAGGGTGCCGTATTTTGTTGAATAATTTTTCTGCATCTATAGAGATGATCATGTGATTTTTTTCTTTTGATCTGTTTATGCGGTGTATTACATTGAGTGATTTTCTTATGTTGAACCATACTTGCACACTAGAGATGATACCCACTTGGTCATGGTGTATAATTCTTTTCATGTGTTGTTGAATATGATTAGGAAGTATTTTGGTGAGGATTTTAGCATCTAGGTTCATTAGGGAGATTGGTCTATAGTTTGCCTTTCTAGTGGCATCTTTGTTTGGCTTTGGTTTTAGAGTTATGTTGTCATTGTAGAATGAGTTAGGCAATGTTCCCTCCACTTCTATTTCTTTGGAAGAGCTTAAACAAGATTGTTGTTAGTTCTTTCTGGAATGTTTGGTCGAATTCACCTGTGAAGCAATCTGGTCCTGGGCTCTTCTTCATTGGGAGGTTTGACTAAGTCTAACTCTTTATTTGTAATTGGACTGTTAAGTTCATCAATTTCTTTTTTCATCAATGTAGGCTGCTTGTGAGTTTCTAGGAATCTGTCCATTTCCTCTAAATTATCATTCTTGTTGGTATATAATTTTTCAAAATATCCTCTTATGATATTCTTTATTTCTGTGGGGTCAGTGATGATATCCCCTTCCTCAATTCTTATTTTGTGTATTTGCATCTTCTCTCTTTTTTTTCCTTTGTTAGTGTGGCTAAGGGTTTGTCAATTTTATTGATCTTCACGAAGAACCAACTTTTGGTTTTGTTTATTTTTTCTAGTGCTTTGTTATTTTCTATTTCATTTAGTTATACTCTAATCTTTACTATTTCCTCTTTTATATGTCTTTTGGGGTTAGTTTGTTGTTGTTTTTCCAATTCCTCCAGGTTTGCAGTTGGGTCTTCGATTTCAGCTGCTTTTTTGATAAATGCATTTATGGCTATGGATTTTCCTCTCAGTGCATCTTTTGCTGCATCCCATAGATTTTGATATGTCATGTTGCCATTTTCATTTGTTTCAAGGTAGTTACTGATTTCTTTTGAAATTTACTCCTTGACCCATTGTTTGACTAAGAGTGTGTTGTTTATCTTCCATATCTTTGTGCCTAATCTGGTTCTCTGGCCCTGACTGATTTCCAATTTCATTCCATTGTGGTCAAAGAAATTACTTTGTATAATCTCAATCTTTCTGAATTCATTGAGAATTTTTCTGTGGCTTAGCATGTGGCCTTTCTTGGAGTATGATCCATGTGCACTCGAGAAGAATGTATATCTCACACTATTTGGGTGTAGTGTCCTCTATATGTGTATTATATCCAGATCCTCTTTTGTATTAACCAAAGTCTTTATTTCTTTATTGATTCTTTGTCTAGATATTCTGTCTAATGGTGATAATGGTGTATTGACGTTTCCCACTAGGATTGTAGAGGCATCTATTTCTCCACTTACTTTTTCCAGTGCTTGCCTCATGTATTTTGAGGCACCGCTATTAGGTGCACAAATGTTTATGATTGTTCTTTCTTCTTGAAAGATAACCTTTTTCACTAATACATAGTGTCCATCTTTGCCTCTTACAATAGTTTTGCATTTAAAGACTATTTTGTCCAATATTAGTATAGCTACTCCCACCCTTTTTTGGTTATTGTTTACTTGTAAGGTTGTTTTCCAGCCATTCACTTTCAGCCTCCTTGAATCCCTGGGTCCAAGGTGGATTTCTTATAGACAATATATAGATATGTCATATTTCCTTATCCATTCTGCCAATCTGTGTCTCTTGACTGGTGAGTTTAAGCCATTAACATTCAGTGTTATTACTCTCAAGGAATTACTTACATTAGCCATATTTTCTTTGGGTTTATGTATGTCATATGTTGTTTTTATTTCTCTTTTTGTTTTTTTAGTTTTTCTTACACTCTCCTCCACCTCTCTCTCTGCTGTTTTTTCCTTTCAACTTGCAGAACTCCCTTTAGTATTTCTTGAAGTGCAGGTTTTTTATTGGCATACTCTCTTCATTTCTGTTTATCTGTGAATATTTTGAACTCTCCATCATATATGAATGCCAGCTTTGCTGGATAGAGAGTTCTTGGCTGGAAGTTTTTTTCTTTTAGTACCTTAACTATGTCTTACCACTGCATTCTTGCCTCCATGGTTTCAGATGAGAAATCAGCACTTCATCTTATTGAGCTTCCCTTTTATGTGATGATTCTCTTTTTTCTTGCTGCTTTCAGTATTTTCTCTTTACTTGAGCATTGGACAGTTTGTCGAGTATATGTCTTGGAGTAGGCCTGTTGGGATTTATACTGTTTGCTTCCTGGACATGTACGTCCATGTCCTTCAGTAGGGTTGGAATGTTTTCAGCCATTATTTCCTCCAAAACTCCTTTTGTCCCCTTTCCCTTCTCTTCTCCCTCTGGTATGCCTATAATGCATATATTTGTGCATTTTGTGTTGTCATTCAAATCCCTAAGTCCCTGCTGGATTTTTTCTAATTTTTCATCTATCTGTTCTACTATCTTTTGATTTCACATGTACTGTCTTCCACATCACTAATTCTTTCCTGTGCCTGTTCAAATCTACTGTTTGGTGCTTCCAGTGTCTTTTTAATTTCTTGGATTATGCCATTCATCACCATCATATCTGTTATCTTTTTATATATGTTTACAACTTTTTCAGTATGTTCTCCCAGTGTCTTCTTAATATCTTTAATCTCTTCTTTCACTTTATTAATTTGGTCCATGATAATTGTTTGGACAGCTTTGATTAGTTTTTCAGTGTTCTGCACCTCTTCCTGGTTTTCAGTTTGTTCATTTGCTTGGGGCATGTCATCCTGCTTCTTAGTATGGTTTGTAATTTTTTGTTGCCCTCTGGTGATCTTTTTATCTTGATGGGTTTATTCAGTTGATTAAATTCTCTCTTTACTCTAGGGTTTTATTTAATTGCTGTTTGTGTGTGTGTGTGTTAAGTTTTCTCTTCAAGTCTTTGTTCTTCCTATTCTATTTTGTCGCTGTTGTCTACATTCCCTTGGAGGAAAAAATTAGGGCCAGAAAAAGAAAAAGAGGTAAAAAAAGTAAAAGGATAATAGTAATAATAATAGCAATTGTTAGAAGATGAACTGTTTAAGACCTTGGAAAATGAATATTTAACTCGTGTAAGCAGTGTAGACTAATACGAATAAAAAAGTGGGGTACCAACAATGAAATGGGAAACCAAATAGAGAAAAATATATAGAATGAATTAGAAGGCTAGTATGATAAGGAAAAAGGGAAAGAGAAAAGACAAAAGGATAAAAAGTTAATAAAAGAAAGAAAACAGGATAGGTGAGGTAGAAATATAAACCAGAAAAATTGGGGACTAAATAAGAGAGGTGGAATGTAAAAACAACAACAGAAAGCGGAAGATAGAATGGTGAGGGAAGGAAAAGAGATAGCTTTGGTATACAAAATCAGTATACACAGAAAAGGGGAAATC
>JAQZBX010008673.1:29091-47728 GCA_029593785.1 Cabassous unicinctus | reverse complement strand
AAAAAAAAAAAAAAAAAAAAAAGTAAAGAAGAAGACATGGAGAGAGCATAAATAACAATTTGAAAGCCTGTAAAGAAAAGTAACAGACCTTATGGGAATGAAAGACATGATGGATGAGAACAAAAATACATTAGAGGAGGCCCCGTGCACAGGTGCGATGCCAAGCCCTGTGCACCTTCAGGCCCCGTGAGCCACGCAGCAAGATGATGATGTAAAAGGAGAGTGACACAAGGGAGAGCCAAGACGAGACACACCGAAAAATCAGGAACTAAGATGGCACAGGTGGTAGGACGCCTCTCTCCCACATTGGAGATTCCAAGGATCGAATCCCAGTGAAGACAGGAGGAGAAGGATAAGAGAGAGCAGGAAATGGACACAGAGTTGCCCAGTGAATGGACACAGAAACAGCAAAAACGGGGGGTGGGGCAGGGGGGAATATAAAAATGGATAGAAGTAAATAAATAAATAAAACCTTAAAAAAATGTATAGGGGAGGAAGATTCGGACTATAGTTAGTAGTAATACTTTGACGATGCTATTTCATGATTTGTTAACAAACGTTTCACAACAATGTGGGGTGTTTGTGGGATGGGGGGTGATATGTGGGAGCCCTGTATGATGTTATGCATGTTTGTTTTGTAAGTTCACAATGTTTACTGAACACTTACAGTTTATGTATGCTCATGTATGAATGATATACTTCAATAAGTTGTTTTAAAAAAATACATCAGAGGGAAGCAGATGTGGCTCAAGTGATTGGGCTTCCGTCTACCATATGAGAGGACCCGAATTCGATCCCTGGGGCCTCCTGGTAAAAGGCGTGCCAGGCCCACACAGGGAGCAATGCAGCAAGGTGATGATGCAACAAAAAGAGAGACACAGGGGAGAGTCAAGGCGAGATGTGACAGAAACCAGGAACTGAGGTGGCAGAAGCGATAAGGTACCTCTCTCCCACATCAGAAGTCCCCAGGATCAAATCCCATTGAAGCCTAGAGGAGAAAAACAAGAAGAGAAGACAAAAATAAGCAGACACAGAAGATCACTCAGCAAATGGACACACAGCAAAAACAGCAGGGAGGGGGAGAGAGGGGAAATACATTAGAGGCACTTAAGAGCAGATTTGAATTGCCTGAAGACAGAATTAGTGATTTCGAAGACAGAACATCTGAACTGGAAAATATAGGAGAACAGAAAGAGAAGAGAATGGAAAAAATGGAATGAAGTCTCAGGGAATTGGATGACAACATGAAACGCACAAACCATTTGCATCGTTGGTGTCCCAGAAGAAGAGAATAGAAAAGGGGCAGAAAGAATATTTTGAGGAAATAATGACCCAAAACTGCCCAAACCTTATGAAGGACATATATATCAATATCCAAGAAGGACAATGCACCCCAAACAGAATAAATCTGAATAGACCTATCCCCAAAACACCTACTATTCAGAATGACAAACATCAGAGATAAAGAGAAGATTCTGAAAGCAGCAAGAGAAAAGCAAAGCATCACATATAAGGGAAAATCAATAAGATCAAGTGTTGACCTCTCATCAGAAACCATGGAGGTGAGAAGAAAGTGGTAAGATGTATTTAAGGTTCTGAAAGAGAAAAACTGCCAGCCAAGAATTCTGTATCTGGCAAAGCTGTCCTTCAAAAATGAGGGTGAGATCAAAGTCTTCACAGACAAACAAAAACTGATAGAATATGTTAACAAAAGACCAGATTTGCAAGAGATACTAAAGGGGGTACTGCAGCCTGAAAGGAAAAAACAAGGGTGAGAGATTTGTAGAAGAGTTTAGAAATAAAGATTATTAGGAAGGGTAAACTAAAGGACAAAAAGGCAGACAATAGAACGATATGACAACCGAGAGCTAAAGGACAAAATGGATGAAGCAGTTCCAAGTTTTAAGTAGCACTTCACATCTTTCCAATGAACCCTGAAATATGGAAAGACCTTTCTTGGGCAAGAACACTCCAGGAGCAGCAGTAGGTGGCACAGAGGATTAAAAAGAGTGAATCATCAGCAGAAGTAACAGATTTCTCACCAAAGTCAATTCCTGACTATGACGTTGAAGGTGATGAGATTGTTGCTGTTTGTGCAGCTATTGCTGAGAAACGGAAGACAATATCAATAAATAAAACAATGGTTATTGTGTCTGCTTCTGGGATTGTAGAGACTGTAACTGAGAAGGAGGATGGTGCTTCAACACCAGATGGCTCTGTTTTTATCAAAGCCCGATGAAGGAAAATGCATAGCAGAATTATTTGAATCTGTCTTTTTTATCATTTAAAGTTTTAGAGAGAGGGGCATTTATTCTGGAGAAACAGGGCAAAACTCCCGTTTGTTTTACCTAAATGGTAGCATTATTGTGTAGTGTTTGGTCTATGCTTTGGTAAGTTATGGTTTATACTTAAGATTAGAATTCTGAGGAAAATGTTTTTGATGTATAAATTTAATTTAATCCAAATATATGGATGGATACATTTTAAAGACAGCTTGAAAAGCAAATTCTTAAATAGTAAATAACTTGGTCAGTGTTATTAAAATGTTGACTCATTGACTTTTGTTTTATGATAAAGGAAGTAAGTGATTGCTTTGTCTCCTAGAAATATACTGCTGTTACAATTCACTCTGTTCTCCTTGCTTCTGTAGAGTAAGTTTGTCACAAGGCTTAAATGTTTTTAATATACATTTTGACTCAAAGTTGTGGTTTTGTTATATGTGGAATCTTTTAAAGTTCAACCAAAAATGCATGCAAATACGAACATTCTGAAGTTTCTCTTAGTTTCAAATTGTGCTTAAGTTTTTGGCTTTAAAGAAGTTATAACAATGGTAGTTGCTTCTTTCAGTATTTGTTAGATGTGTGAAGTACTGATAAATGTCACAATGATGGTATTATTTTTTAGAATATTACTGTAGGTAGATTAGTCCTTACCACAAGTGAGTCATTTTTTAAATGTGCACTTTTTTCATGAGTGGCTTTTACGGATACATCATAATAAATTGTATTGCTACATTAAAAAAAAATAGGGGATGATGTGGGAGAGGGAGGAGGATACATGAGAATCATTCATACTTTCGATGTAACTTTTCTGTAATCTAAAACCTCTTTAAAAATAAAGTTCTGTGAATATTCTCACTGTCCTGATTTTGTGATAATCAGAGTAGGATAAACATTCTCTATCCTGGAAACCATGCATGTGTCCCCAGACCTAGTTTTTCTCCCTAGGTCTGGTTTTTGGAATGCTGGTGATAAACTAAGCCTGATAGGACCATCCTGTATAGGTAAAGACTATGACTTTGGGTATCTTTGGTCAACCTTAAGAGATATAACAGGGGGACGGATGTTCCTTGGGTGGTTGGGCACCGTCTCCCATATGGAGGGACCTGGGTTCGATCCCCGGGACTTCCCGGTAAAAATAAAAAAATGAAAAATATAGACGGCGTGTGGGCCACCAGGCCCTGTGCACGGGTGCGCTGCCAGGCCCCTCAAACAGGTGAGCCGCCAGGCCCTGTCCATGGGTGCGCCGTCAGGCCCCGCAAGTCATGCAGCAAGATGATGATGTAACAGGAGAGTGACATAAGAGAAAGCCAAGATGAGATGCACTGAAGAACCAGGAACTAAGGTGGCACAGGCAGTAGGACGCCTCTCTCCCACATTGGAGGTTCTGAGGATTGAATCCAGGTGAAGGCAGGAGGAGAAGGATAAGAAGAGAGGGCAGGAAATGGACACAGAGTCGCCCAGCGAATGGACACAGAAACAGCAAAAATGGGGGGTGGGGGTGTAAAAATGGATAAAAGTAAATAAATAAATTAAGCCTTAAAAAAATGTATAGGGGAGGAAAATGTGGACTATAGTTAGTAGTAATACTCTTATGATGCTCTTTCATGATTTGTTAACAAATGTTTCACAACAATGCAGGGTGTTTGTGCGAGGTGATGTGTGGGAGCCATGTATGATGTTATGCATGTTTGTTTTGTAAGTTCATGATGTTTACTGAACACTTATAGTTTATGTATGTTCATGTATGAATGATATACTTCAATGAATTGTTTAAAAAAATAAAAATAAAGTTCATTCAAAAAAGAAAAAGAAAAAAAAGAGCACAGCTGAGTCCATCTTTCTCTAAAATTTTGTATACAACTGGAATGATGTGTTTCTTGAACATTTAATAGAATTCTATAAAACATCTTGGGGCTTTTTAAAATTTTTGTTTTATTTTAAGTGAAGTTATTAATTATTGGGTCTCTTTAAGGACTGAGAATATTTTGAAAGTTACTTCTCAAATCAGTTTTATGAGTTGTATTTCTCTAGAACTTTCCATTTAATTTAAATCTTCAAATGTTTGTCAATAAAATTCATGGGATTCTCTTCTAAAAAAAAACCTTAAATCATAAATTCACATATTAAGAAGAGAATTAAACAAATATCAAGAAGAAATGAAATACAAGATGAATGATTCAGGAAAGAAACTGAAGAAAAAAGACAAAACCATCTCATAAATGAAGACTCAGAATAAATGAAGACTCAAAATGTGCTCAAAGGAGAATACATTTGAATGAAAGTTGAATGGGTGGCATTAAAGAAAGGAAAAAAGAAAACCACCAAGAGAATGAAAATGATAAATACACAAAAAAGTCAGAGAGAAATTTTAAAGTGGGAGAAAAGTAAAGAAAATTAAACATGCTTATAAATTCCCTGAAGAAGAAGAAGGAGAAGAAGGAGAAGGAGGAGGAGAAGAAGGAGGAGAAGGAGAGGAAGTAGTAAAAGCTCTAATGGAATAGAACTTTTAAAACTATAATCCAAGAAAATTTTCTGAGAAATAAAAGAAAATCTGAATCTATATATTGAAATGCTTAGCATGTACCAAGAAATTTATCCAGGATAATTAATTCCAAGACATATTTACTAAAATTATATTAGACTTTAATGATTAAGAACAAAATCCTCAGGGCCCACAGGCAAAAAACCCAACTTACTTATAGGTAAGAAAGTTAAGTTGGCATCAGACTTCCCAACAGCAATAAACAAAATAAGAAAAGCAACAATAGAGCAGTATTTTCAAGAAACAAGGAAAAAAGTATAAGACAGGATTTCATAATCAAAATGTCTAAGAATCAAGGCTACAGAAAAAGTTTCAAACATGCAAGTAATCAGGTAACACTGAGAGAGAAAAGGGAAAGCTCTTCCTTACAGCAGAATGTCAGCTAACAGAGATAGAAGGAATGATGGAGATAGAAAATCACCTTTTTGTAATCATTATAGTAAATTAATATTTAGGCAAGAATCATCAGGTTTAGACAATATAGAAATGAATGGGTATGGCTGTGTTTCAATCCAGCTTTATTTACAAAAGTAGGCGACAAACTATAGTTTGATCAAGACCCTAAGATCTAGAGCAGGGATTGGCAAACTATGGTCCATGGCACAAATTTGACCCACAACCTGTTTCTGTACGGCCCTCTAGCTAAAAATGGTTTTTATATTTTTAAAGGGTTAAAAAAAAAAACAAATAATATGAAACAGGGACTATATGTGGCCTGCAAAATCTAAAGTAAAGGATATTTAGGAATTCTTTGTACTATTTTTGCAAGTTTTAAGTTTGAAATTATTTCACATTTAAAAGCCAAAAAATATTCAGCAGCACCAGTCTCAGATTCTTATGTGTAAGTTTTTCAAATTTCCGAGGAACTAAAAATCAATCCCTCTCCTTAATAAACTCCTTCAGAGAATAGGAAAATAATGACATTTCTCCAATTGATTTTAGGAAGCTAGCAAAACCCTGAAAACAAAACTTGAGAAAGACAGCATAACAAGAAAACTGCAGTTTAGACTATCCTCACTAACTTAAGAAATCCCAAATAAACAAAGTAAATCAAGTACTATTTTAAAAGAATAATATTCAACAACCAAGAAGAATTACATTCAGGAATTCAAGGCTACATTATTATTAGGACATTCATCAAAATAAAAGGCTGAGGAAATAAATGATAAGCCTCTAATATGCTTGAGTAAATTAAAGTTAAAACTAGATAGCACACTTTAAAAGTTGTCCTTTTAAAAAGATGAGAAGCCATTAACACTAGGTCTTTGAAAAAGCAAAGAAAAGAGTTAGCCTTTGATTAAGTAGATTAGGAAAAGGTTAATAAATGTTTATATCCATAGTAACTATAAAACTTAAGTTAAATATAATAGTTATTTGTAACTTCTCATTAGAAAGTTAAACTCTGATTAAGTCTTTTTGTAATAAAGGACAAAGTGTTTTTCTGGGATAATAAAAGATTTATTACAGCCTCTTACCAGTTTAACTATCCATTTTTATTATTTGAAACTACCTTTTTTTAAAGGAAAATAGTAAATGATGTTAGCTATAAACAACTGAGTTTACTCACCTTTAGTACCGTCTTATTTTAATACTTCTGCACTATTTGATGCTGCCAAACACATGCCCTTCTTTGCCTTCTCTGACACCACTCTTCTGGCTAGCTTCCTACCTCTCTTATCATTCTAAGCAGTTATGGTGTTTTCTCTTCCTTTTCCTACTCTTTGAATTTTAATATTGCCTAGTATTCTGTTTTTCGGCCCTTTTCCTTGCTGACCTTACCAACGGGTAGTCTGTATGCAGTCACTCCTTTCTCCCTTGCTTTTCCAGACATCTGAATTCAATTATGGTACTCTTTTACTGCCTAGCCTGGAGGTAGTTACATTATCTCTCAGTAGAATGCTTCATGCAGCCATCAGTTTACAAGATGGTACCTGTCTTGTATACCTTGTAAACCTATTTGTCTTTCTCGCACTGCATAATGACCATCGGGTGAACTTATCCACTTCTGTAGCCTCATTCACTAAATATATGTAACTAGTTCTCAGACCTCTACATCTCCAGTCTAGACCTCTCTTCTAATCTCTAAACCACTGTAGCCAGCTGCTTATTGCATAGCTCCAGCATATTCCTCAATGACCTCAGGCCACACTGTTGGTGATGAAAATACTCATCTTCCCAAAAAAACAGTCCTTAAATTATTGAGGTAACAGAGAATAAGATAAAAACCTTGTTTGGGCCAAAGAATATTAGGGGATTTTATTCACTGACTCAAATACTGAGTGCCTTCTCTTAGGTAAAACTCTATGGAATTGCTATTTTTGTCAGTTAAAAAAGTCAAATGCAACAACTTCATATGGACACTGTTCTAGGCACTAGTAACGCATCAGCAACCTGGAGAGACAGGGTTCATGCTCTAGTTCATATTCAAGTGATGAAGAGAGTCAATAAACAAACAAGAATATCCAGATTGTAATAAGTACTAAGAAGACAGTAAAACAAGACATGATAGGGAACAAGAAGTGGGGAGTGGGACAGGAGGAAATATTAGCTAGGCTGGTTAGGGAAGGCCACTTTGAGGAAGAAACTTATGAAATGAGATGAAAAGCAGTTACTCAGCTATACAAAGATCTGAGGAAAGGTGCTCCTAAAACAGAGAATAATGAGAGTGAAGGCCCTAAGGCAGAACAAATTAAAGACATATGGCATCCACCATACTAAAGGAGGCAGGCATATTTGAGTTTAAGCTTAACTTAGAAAAAATTTCTCAAAGATTTTTATGAGCTGATACATTACAGTGCTTTCCCCAGTCTCCCCAATTCCACAGTCCTTTTACCACTATGGCTACACTAAGAAGATAGAAGGAAAACTTTCTGACCCTATCTTATCCAGGGCATTGTTTTGTCTGTTGATATCTGAAAGTTTAAAACATCAAAAACATTATCATTTGAAGACCCCAGTTTACCTAAATTTTACATATCAGTGTGTTTTTTTGTTCCTGTAAAAAAGCTGTAGTGAAATAATTTTAAGCAATTAATTGAGGGACTAGAAAGTTAAAAGAGACATCAGGAAAACCTGTCTTTAAATGCCTGGCCATTGAAAAACATGGTGCTTAGAGTAGGCTCTCAGCAATTATGCCCTGAATAAATTAATGTGAAGCAAATCAGTAATGGAGTGGGAGGAGGGACAAGTGAGAAAGTGTTCTGCCCTTCTGAATCTACTTTCATTATTCTCAATCTTAGAACTATTTTTCACTATTACCTCATCCAAAACTGAATTTACTATTGTTTCCCAAGTTTGTTTTTCCTTCTACATTCTTAGTCCTTCTCAACACCAACCATGTCATCTTTCAAATGACAAACTTCTGAGTTCCCTCCCCTCCTACTATCTAATCAGTAGACACCTAAAGAATCTACCTACTTATTATCCCTCAAATCCTTTTTCTCTTCTTTATTTCCACTGCTACACCTTAGATCATGTCATCACCTTATCCCCTGGATCATTAATATTCAATACACATCACTGAACAATTACATTATGAAAGCAATGCGAATAAAACAGCAAGCAAACTGCTTCATTACATTCACATTGCAAAATCTATAAATCTAGTTAAATTCAACTTTCACTACTACACCCATACGATTCAGCAAGGTTGATAAAAGCAAAACTCGTGGTCTGATACTATTAAAATGAGGCAGTGGCAGTGGGAATGAAGAGAGAAAGGACATGCAGAGACTTCATGACAGCAAACCTGAAGTTGGCACTTTACTTCTGCCAGAAAATCATGTTCTCTTATTGGTCCACTCACTTTCACATCCTTGATGACTATTTTACACCTTTTCCTCCCTCTTTAATCCCCAACATCATCTTCCCCATTCTCACTCTTAGCTGGTGACCTTGTTTCTTATTTCACTTAGAAAACTGAAGCAGTTAAAAAAGGAGCTTCCATGGGACCCCTGTCCCATACCTATACCAGCATCTGTGCCCAGATACTCTGCCCTCCCACCTGTTACCATAGATGAATGATCTGTATTCCAATATAGAGATATTATCTCCACGTGTACTAGATCTCATCCCCTTTCATCTCCTCAAGGACATTGCTCCAGCAATTCTCCCTTCTCTTTCCTACATCAATGTTTTTTACATTTCTGCTGGATCATTCCTGTCACAGACAAATGCTGTTTTCATATCATATTTTTAAAAAACGTTTTCTTCACTCCACTTCCCATCACCTCATTTCTTTGCCCCACCTTGTAGCAAAACTCCCTAGGAGAACTGTCTTTATTTATTGGCTGCATTTCCTCCACCACCCCATCCCTCCCTGCCCCCACTTAAATCCATTCCAATACATAGACTACTGCCCCGACCTCTCCACAAAAACTGCTAAAATCAATGGTCAATTCTCAGTCCTCATCTTACTTGACCCAAGCACAGCATTTGACGGATTTGATCGCTCCTTCCTCCTTGATAAAATTTTTTCAGTTGGCTTTTAGGACACCGCTTTCTCCTGTTTCCTTCTATTTCCTTCTTTGTCTTTGCTGGTGCCTCCCCTTCTTTCTGACCTCTTAACTGGAGTGCCTCAGGGCTCAGTCCTTGCTCCCCTTCTCATCTTTTTGTATACTCACTCCCTTGGTAATCTCAATCAGTTTTGTGGCTTTTAATACCATCTGTTTTCATTTCCCTTGCTAAAATAAATACCATACAATGGGATGACATAACAACAGGAATTTATTGGCTCAATTTCTGAGGCTAGAAGGTTTGCTTCCCCCTGAGGTTGGTATCTTCTGGCAAGCAGGCAATCTTTGGGTCCCTTGGCTTTTCTGTCACATGGCAATGTACATAGCAGCATTTCTTTTTTCTTTTCCAGGTTCTGTTGACTTCCAATTTCTGGCTGAAAACTGTGGCTTCTTTCTCTTTTTGTCTGAATTTCATTCTGTTTATAAATGACTCCATCAATCCATATTAGAGCCTACCCTGATTCAGTTAGACCACATATTAACTGAAGCAACATCTTCAAGAGATCCTATTTACAAAGGGTCCACACCTAAAAGACCAAGGGTTTGGACCTGAATATACCTTTTGTAGTGGACATTATTCAATCCTCAACACCACCTATATGCCAACAACTCCCAAATTTATTATCTCTAATCCAGACATTTCTCCTAAACTACCTACTTACTATCTCCATTAGATGTCTAATTGATATCTCAGTTTCAACAAATCCAAAACCGAATTACTGATCTCCCTGCCAAAACTTGCTCCACCTACAGTTTTACTCATCTCAGTTGAAGATATTTCTTTCCAGTGTCTCAGGCTAAAAATCTTGGAATATCCTTGACTCCTCTCTCTTACATCCACATCCTATTAGCCCTACTTTCTAAATATATCTGTGGCAGTTTGAGATTATTTATGAATTCCATAAAGAGAGATTATGTTTGTAAACTGGTCTGTTCCTCTGGGCGTGACACTCTTTGTATTAGATTCAGCTGAGATATCTTTGATTAAATTATGTTAAGATTAGGGCTTTGATTTGACCACATCACTAGGGCAATTCAGAGTTGAGTCTCCGCCCCCTTGGTGGGCTATATAAATGGACACTTACTGAAGGAGAACACAAGAGAAGAACATAGAGGAAGGGAGACAGCTCCATAGACATGGCAGAGGCCCCGGGAAGAGAGATGAGCCATTCACTTGATAGTTTGCAGATGAAGAGACCAGAGCCCTGAGCAGCTGAGCAGGCCCTGAAAGAAATGAGCTCTCCAGCCTACAGCTGAGATGGGAAGAAGCTGGGCCCAGGAGCCTTAAGAGGAAAGAGGAAGGCTGAACCCTTGCAGATGTCACCTGCTATCTTGCTTCAACATGTGAAAACAAACTTTGGTGAGGAACTAAGCTTGAGTTGAACTCTTTAGGGCCTTGTAACTGTAAGCTTTTACCCCACATAAATACCCTTTATAAAAGCCAACAGATTTCTAGGACTTTGCATCAGCACCCCTTTTGGCTGACTAACACAATATCCTAAAACCAACCACTTTTCACCACATCCAGGGCAAACACTCTGGTTTGAAAAAACATTATCTCTCACTTAGATTATTTGCGATGGCTTCCCAACTGCTTCAACCTTTGACCTACTACAGTCTATTCTCAACACACAGGCAGAATAATCCTTTAAAAATATGTCAGAACATATTCTCCTGCTCAAAACTCTGCAGTGACTCCCATATTTCACATACAGTAAAAGCTTCTGTCCTTAATATGGCCCATGAGGCACTCCCATGATCTGGCCACCCATGAGGCGCTCCCATGATCTGGCCACCTATTACTTCTCTGATCTCATCCCTTATATGCCCCTCTCTTCATTTTCCTTGCTTCAGTCACACTGGGTTCTTATTATTCCTCAAACATTAGGTTTACTCTCCCTTTGGGCCTTGCTCTAGTTGTTCCCTTGGCCTGGAATACTCTTCTATCATATATTTGGTTAACTCCCCCATCCTTTCAAGGCTCCACTCAAATTCCACATTATTTAATATTGTAATCAGCCCTCCTCCCTCACTTCTGACACTCTGATTCCCTTTGTACCTTGTTCTATCTTCTGTTTTACCAAAAAGCATATCACCTGCTGACATAAAATGTTATTGTTTCTTACCTGACTCCCCCCACTAAGGCATTCATCTTTGTTTTGTACACTGATGTGTCTCTAAGGCCTAAAAAATGCCTGGCATATAGTAGGCCCTCAGTAATTATTTGCCCCTAGGATTCTAATTGCTAACTCTTGTCCACAACAAGCTGACCCAGACATAAAACCAAATCCTTTCCCCAATTTCAGTGAGGGGAAAAAAATCCACATATACAAATCACCCATAAATGTGGCTGACTCTAATGAAAATTTGGAGATTGAAATAGAGAGGAGTTCATTACAGAAATGCATGCAACTACCCCTTAAATATTAGGTATGTCTTCCCATTTTTGGTCTCCCTACCATCAGGCGATTTCAACTCGCCTTTGAGAATTTAAAAGAGAACTGCCCACATTCCTAAGAAAAAACTGACAGTTCTATAGCCATGGTAATAATAAGTACCAGAACTGATTGTATATAAATTTAATTGTAGTCCTATAGGCATAGCAACAAATAAACACCAAAACTTATTTTAAGCTATTTTTATCTATCAATAACTCGCTTCAGTAAATATGCTTCTGAAACCCAACCAGTTAGGACAGCTTCAAGCTCTGAAAGAAGGTAATCAGTTGCAGACTCACTCCCATGAACATTCTTCTAAGGCTGAGGTCAATCCACTCCTGACTCTGTAAACCAAACATCCCTGAAACAAACCATTCCCCAAAATCCTATGTAAGATCAGCAGTTTGTTTTGCTCACTGACATTATATGCCTGGCCAGCATGGCTCTCCTGGATTTGAGATAGTGAGTGGTGATCTCATACTTTGACATCCTTTATGCCATTTAGTCCTGAATCTCACACTATTTCATTTCCTCCTCCCTTCTTTTGATCCCCACTAACCCCCCACCTACATTGTTCTCTTCTCTCCCATCTCACAAGTAAGACAAAATCCACTTATTTTCTAATGCATTCCACTTTAACCATTTCAAGCCCTAGAGTTTTTCCTTCTATTTCAAAGCAATTTATTAAGATACTTTCCCAAAAACAATTCTGTCGCAAAAAGGAATTCTGGTGCCAGGGTAAGATATTTTCACTTTGTTACACTTATATCACTTCAACTAATCTTCATGTTATCCCTGTGCATCCCTAATTCTTCTTACCCCCATTTTTGAAAATAAGGAAAGGAGGTATCATGAGTTTAAGCAATTTACCTGAGGCCATGCAATACTAAAAGGAGAAATTATGATGTAAATCTAGACCTTTTTTAATTCCAAGCCCCACAATATGCTGCACCATAAGAGCCAAACTTTTCCCTAATCCTTTTTTGCAACACCACCACTCTAATCTCTTGTTTTCAATTACTTTCTCCCAATGTACCCTAGAAAGTACCACCTAGGGATTAAATCCTGTCTGGGCAGGAAGGGAATAATGGCACACGGGAATGACATCATGGGGAAAATGTTGCAGTTACTTTGATTCTGAAGCAAAAAATCCTTTTCTCCTTTTATCTTCTTGTGTTTTCCCTTCTTGCCTGCCAATCCTCTGGTTTCAAATTATATGCCAAATCATGGATCACAGTGCACACCTGTTTTAGATTCCTGAGTTGCTTAAAGCAGATACCATGAAATGAGTTGGTTTAAACAATGGGAATTTTATTAGCTTATGATTAGAGTCTGGGAAAATGTCCAAATTAAGGTACCATCAAGGTGATACTTTCTTCTGGAGGACCAGCTGCCAGAGATTCTTGGCTTCTCTGCCACATGGCAAGGCACATGGTGTCTGCTATTATCTCCCTTCTCTTCCAGGTTTCATTGATTTTAGCTTCTTGCTTCTGTGGCTTTCTGTCTTTCTCTCTGTATTCATCCCATCTATAAAGGGCTCCAGTAAGAAGATTAGACCCACCCTGGGGGAAGCGGATGTGGCTCAAGTGGTTGAGCTTCTGCCTACCACATGGGAGGTCCCAGATTCGGTTCCCGGTGCCTCCTAAAGAAGACAAGCAAGACAGCAAGCTGACACAATGGGCAGGTGCAGTGAGCTGACACAACAAGATGATGCAACAAAAGACACGGGGAAAACATAATGAGAGACACAACAAAGCACAGAGTGGAGGTGGCTCAAGTGATTCGGCACCTCCTTCCCACATTGGAGGTCCCAGGTAAAAAGAAGACCAGTACACAACAAACAGACACAGCAAATGCAAACAACGAGGGGTGGGGAGAAATAAATAAAATAAATCTTAAAAAAAAAAAAAAGACCTACCCTGGGCTATGCCGTAACTGAAGTAAACTCATCAAAAGATCCTACCTTACAATAAGTTTACATCCACAGGAATGGATTAGCTTTAAGAACATGATTTTCTGGTATATACAATTCCAAACCACCACAACACCTAACCCCTGGGTATCTCAAACACTGACTTTCAGTCTTTCCAACTGATGTTGGACAATCACTTATTCTGAGTGTGCTGCTAGGTGCTCTAGTTTTCACTGGAGGTTCTGTTCCCCACCATCCCTAATCAGGATTCTCTCTACCCATACCTCCAGATATTGTTATAGCTTCCCAGGACACCTTATTTTTTTATTTTTATTTTTTTTTAAGATTTATATATTTTATCCATTTTAAACCTCCCCTTCCCCGTTTTTGCTGTTTTGTGTCCATTTGCTGGGCAATTCTCTGTGTCTGTTTCCTGCCATCTCTTCTCAACCTCCTCCTCCAGTTTTCACCAGGATCCGATCCTGGAGACTTCCGATGTAGGAGAGAGGTGTTCTGCCACCAGCGCCACCTCGATTCCTGGTTTTCGGAGCATCTCATCTTGTCTCTCCCCTGCGTCTCTCTCCTATTACGTCATCATCTTGCTGCATGGCTCCCGAGGCCTGGCGGCTCACCGGCACACAGAGCCTGGCAGCCCATGCGCCTTCTGTATATATATTTTTTTATTTTACCGGGAGGTCCAGGGGATCAAACCCAGATCCCTCCATATGGCAGACGGAAGCCCAACCATTTGAACCACATCCGCCGCCCCCCAGGACACCTTAGAAAACTAGTTGCCTAGTACCACCCAGTATGAAAATGGGGCAACCAGATTAAATTAATAAAGCTTCTTTAGGCCTGACAAATGAAAGAAATTAGACTAAAGCCAAGTAATCTTCAGAATCTTCTCCCACCCAGCCTACTGAGTGATATAGTTGAAATGTAAATCTGTGTCATTCCTGTGCTGAACCACTTTCAGTGGTTACTAACTGTTTACAGAATAAAATCCCAGCTTCTTAACATGATATAGAAAGCCCTCCATGATCTGACTTCTGCTAGCCTCTTCAGATTTATCTCTCACTACTTCTTGACTAAACCTTGATACTCCAGCAACCCTAAAAAAATTATAATTTATTTCTGTACTGTTTATTTTCTTCCCTTTGTTCATGTCCTGGAATGCCCTTCTAATCCTCCTAATCTTCTTTCTTTGAAGGCTAATTTTCACTCATCATTAAAAACTCAGCTCCAGGGGAGCAGATGTGGCTCAAGCCATTGAGCATCCTCCTCCCACATGGGAGGTCCTGGGTTTGGTGCCTCCTAAAGAAGACGAGCAGACGCCTCAATGAGCAGACGCCGCAACCAGCAGACGCTGCAACCAGCAGATGCCACAACCAGCAGGCACTGCAACTGCCACAAAGAGCAGACACTGCAACGAGCAGACACCACAACCAGCAGACACTGCAGCCAGCAGAGAGTGGAAGTGGCTCAAGCAGTTGGGCACTAGCCTCCCACATGGGAGGTCCTGGGTTCAGGTCCCTGTGCCTCCTAAAGAAGAGCAGACGACGAGGGAGCCATCTCGGGGTGCAGGGGGTGGGGGTGGGGGGCGGGTGTTAAATATAGTAAAAAACAAAAACAAAAACAAAACTCAACTCCAGCATTACTTTCATACCTAAATTGTAATGTATGTTGTAATACATTACAACATACCTAAACTGGCTTAGCTATCTCCTAAATGTTCTCATAATATTTCTATCACTGTGTTACCATATTGCAAGGCAATTAGCCTTTATTTGTCTCCTCCACAAGAATAGCTTGAGAACAGAGACTATATTATTCTTTGTATCCCAGTACCTAACAATGTCCATTACATAGCAGATACCTAATGATTTTTGATGAATTTTGAGTGAAATAATAAAAATGTTGAAAACGAGTAATGATATCAGTATTTAATCCCTAGCACTGATACATCTTTAAGATACTGGTAAATTCTGATTTTTTAAACTCCTTCCATGTCACTCTTGCAGCACCTAGCTCAGTGTTTGGTTGGTGGTAAATAAATATTTTTCAGTTGAATGAAAAGAACTGGTGAGTTATTCTATGTATTGGAGATGGAAGTTAGAGTAGCAAAGGAGGTCACTTTACCTCACTTTACCCATGTCACAACCACATGTAATTCTCTGCCAGAAAAGAGGTAGAGGTCACTTTACCTCTAAGCTTCATTTTCCTCACCTATAAAAGTAGTAATAATATCTACTACTTATCTCAAAGGATTGTTGTGAGGAATGATTGCAATAAACTATGAAAAGCCCTTAACAAAGGGCTTGACACATAGCAACCATTTAAAATAAATGTAGATTGAATTAGGATATTGAACAGCTGTGTTCCTCTGTACTATAAAAAAATGTTTTACTGAAATTCAGAAATAAATGCAGCTTTAAAAGAACATAAGCAACCTATTTAACTTAATTTAAAAATATATCACTTACCTTTCTTCTGAAGATAAATAAGTAAATGACAAATCTTCAAGAGCTAAAGGGAAATAAAAAAATCAGAGTATCAATAAGAGAAGCTTAGGCTGAATAAATTTTATATTGAAATATGAAATTGTATGATATTTACCAAATTTCACACTTTTGGGGGAACTGTTTTCACTCTGTTTCAAGGGAGACAGTAAAATGTTAGTGAAGTAATCCAAATATCAAAACTCCACAATTTTACAAATAATTCTTATATGTAATTATGAAAAATAGGGAATCAACCATTTGTTCTTACCTCCTGGTTATCAGAACGACTGTTTTCTGAAAGGATGGGCTTCTTCTGAAAGGCTGTACAAAATTTTATGAGTACTATCTCAAAAATAATTCCTAGAAAAATTATAAAGAGGATTGCTGTCCAATCATTTTGAGAAATCCAGGACTCTAGGAGTTCCCATAAAGTGGAAAATGAATTATCTTCCAATACACCCTTTACCCCCTTTTTAAAGAAATAATATTGCTTTGACATTTCAATGTAATATGTGAAACAGATTCGTTTCTCATTCTTAAGTCCTCGATTTCCGTTGCCCCAAAACACAAAAAGTTGGTATGCCCATCTCATAACCACATGTAATTCTCTGCTAGAAAAAAATTTCCAGTGCGGCTCAGTGTCTCATCAAGGCCAAGAGTGATCGCTCTGGGCCTAAGTAAAGTGAGAAACGTGTCATAGTGGGTATTTAACTGAGCTCATATCAACTTACTTTAGCAATAATGAAAGTTCATTGGTGAGACATGTATGGCACTACATATTAATTAAAATTTAGAAAAATCTATTAAATTCATAAAAAGAAACATGCTTCTACAAACAACCCCTTATCATGGTTGGATTATCATTGTTTTGTAATCCAAAAAATATATATTAAATATGAATTGGTAGAAAGCATTTGACATAACCATTTTCTATTACCACCAAGAATAGTGTATTGGAAGGTTTTTTTTTTTCTAGTCAGGAAAATATGTTTTCATAGAATGAAGGTAGGGTTGCCAGATTTTTAGCAAAAAAAAATACAGGATGCAGTTAAAATTTGAAGTTCAGATAAATAAGTTTTTTAGTGTAAGTATGTCACATTACCACTATGTAGGACTTATGAGAGCTTGCCTTTTATAGGCTTGCCTGATTTTTTTTTTCTTGAAATAGAACTCATTTTAGATTTATTTTTCCTAGAGAGGTCTGCTGGAGAAGTTCCCCTCCAACAATCTATTGATATGCTGACCACCAAAGTTAAACTTTGGAATGGCCTCCAGTAAATTTCCTTTTCATTCTGTCTATGGTGATTAAGTGATGTCCTCTCTGATGTCAGAATTAAGGGTGGGGCAAGAGCAAGAAGTAAGTCCTGCTCTAAGTCTAGAAATTAAACCTGTAAACTTTACTGAGCAAATACAATTTCAGCCACAAGAAGTCAGGATAGTCTGAACTCTTAATGAAAAATGTTAACATTACCTTGAATTTAGGGTATCTTTCATTTGAAGATGTAATTAATTAATACTCCTTTTGTCTTCATTCAAGGTGGGCTGAGAAAAGCATTATTAATTTTACAGGAGTAGCTAACTGTTCAGTCCTTTTCTGGGGTATCAGTTTTAATTCAGTGCAACAAAGATTCATTGAGCTCTAAATTTTCCCCAAGTATTGGAGATAAAGAGATCAATGAAACATCCTTAATGTCAAAGAGTTTACAGTCTTCCAGTCAATTGGATCATAGTCTGTAAGTACTTATAATCTTTATTTGGGTTTGACTCTGATCTTGGGATTTGTCTTTGTAAAGGATAACCCTCCAGAATGGGTGATAGAAATTCATTGGCTCTGGAATAAAATTAACAGTTTTTTCTGAATTTATCTTGCACTATGGTAAAATACACCCCACTCATTCACCACCATTGCCCTCCTCCTACACACAATTTGGGATGATTTTATTCTGCTGGGTTATTCTATAAAATTTAGGGGGACGGATGTGGCTCAAACCATTGGGCATCTGTCTCCCATATGGAGGGAACTTGGTTCGATCCCCGGGACCTCCCAGTAAAAAAAAAAAAAAAAATTAATGGGGCTGGCAAAATACTCAATTTCTCTTACCTGGATGGCAGACTTTTTCCTATTCCTTTAATGTTAACTACCTTAAAGAAGATTCATTTTTTTAACACTATATTATTCAGTCCCTTACATTTTTTAAAACTATAGCACTGAATCCCTATTTAGTACATCACTGAAAAGAAACTTCTGTGTCAAAACAACAAATTCATTATTGTTGAATATGAATATATTCATACATTCATATGAGGTAGATTGTGTTCCCTTCTAGGGATTTGCCATTTTTGTTTCTTATATACTTGCTTACTAATAAAAGTACAAGTACCTATTTTTCAGCAGGAACACTCTGTCCTTTGCACTATTACGGCAAGCACCAAAAAAAAAAAAAAAAA
>JAQZBX010008673.1:0-28991 GCA_029593785.1 Cabassous unicinctus | reverse complement strand
AATGTCACATTCTTTGTATTATGTAGATATTGTGAACTAGGTTTTATGAAACAGGAATAGTCCCCAATAATAGGTGTATAAAATAGCAATCAGAGATTGTTCATTATGGTTAAAATTCTCCTTCTGTAAACATTTTAGTTCAAAACAACAAATTATTGAATAATGAATGTGTAAGGCACTGAACAAGAAACCAGAAAGCACTCTAAGGATAAAAACATGAGTAAAAGTTATTTGCTGACCTGAAAAAGTCTATAATTTAAGTGGGATAGAACAAACATATAAACACTCCATGAGGAGGTAGAGCTTGATTAACAACAAAGAGAGGTGTATGATATTATGGGGGTTCAAGGGAGAGATAAGTGATTGGGGGTAATTCAAGGAAAGCTGCAAAGGGGGAAAGACAATTTTTAGGGGTCTTAAAGCATGAGTGGGATTTGGCAACAGGCAAAGATTAACAGAGAAGAAAGTTTAAGGAAGATCAGAGCAGAAAGACTTGTGCCTGTTTACAAAACTCTATGTAGTCCAGGTTAGCTGTAGTACTGTGTACATGTTCAGAGTATGAGGAAAGATAAAGCTAAAAATGTTGACAGGTTGTGGAGGATTTTGAACTACAGACTTTAAACCTTACTAGTCACCTCTGGAGACCCATCAAAGCTTTTTAAGTTAGAGGTGTCAAAAGGTGTCCTGGAGCAAGGAGGCAAAATAGGAAAATCAATTAGGCTACTGTGATTATACAAATAAGAATTGGTAACAGCTTGGATTTGAGTGGTGGCAGTGTAAACACAAGATTAAAAAACATTTCAGAGACTGAAAACCCCGATTTAGCTACTAAAAGGAAGTGGATTAGCAAGGAGGATGGAATGGGGAAAAACTAATGGTGAGGTGAGAGAGGACTTAAAGATAGTCCTGAGGCTGATTTGTCTAGGACATGGTTTCTCAATTCCAGCACTACTGACATTTTGGACTAGGTAATTCTGTTGTAGAGGGCTGTCCTGCATTGTATGATGTTTTTCAACATACCTGTCCTCTTCATATGAGATACTAGTAGCAGCCCTGCCCAAGTCTCTAGTCATGACAACCAAAATTCTTTCCAGACATTGTCAAATGTCTTCTGGGCAGCAAAATTTCCCCCACATGGGAACCACTGGTCTAGTAGTTCTATCATAAATCAGAGCCTGTCAGTGGAGGTGGCAGGATGGCTATTTGACCAAAATCCCAAAGTTGAGGGGGGTATTTTTCTGTAAGACATGGCAAATTTGTGGAGAACAGATGAGATCTTTCACATTCATACCTTCCTCTAGTTCTATGCTCCCCAACCCTGGCAAGGTATGCACAAGCCTCACATGGCAAGCCATTTCATCAAAAAGTAGTTGTAGTTTCTGAGGTAAGTGAGGAAAAATCATCTTTAAATGATCATCTACATTATGCCTATAGTTTGAAATTATATACTTGAATAGTAATCCATATTACATCTATGGTTTAATTTTGCAAACCAAGTATTCTAACTGCATAGCATAGCTAGTAAACTTTTAAATCTATTTCTTCAGTGTAGTTTTATATTGATATTGTGGTCTGCTTTGTAGTAAGTTGTCCTTTGTATTTTCCTTTTCCCTACTTGTTTTATTTGTGGTTCATAGTATTATTTCCCAAACAATTTATATAAATATTTGCTTATAATCTTTTGATACTAGTTTAATTTAAAATGTTAACTATTATCTATACACTATTCTGAAAATTTAGGTCTTGTATAGAAATGATTTAGGCAAAACACAACCATTATACACTGAATGGTCTAGGAATTTTGAATTTGTAGTTGTACACAATCTCATTCTATAATATGAACAATTAGGGCATTGTTAACTAGGTTTTTGTTCTTTATATAATAATATTTAGAAAAATTAAATAATATTTAAAATCCACCAGGGCAGGAAGGATGAAGGCCCTCGAAAATCTGAAAGCTGCCCAGGCCACCCTGAGGATGTCTGGAGTGCCTATTAGTAACAGCAGGAAAGCCAGAGAAAGGAGTTAATTCTTTACTATAGAAAACCCTTTACGACAAACCTCTAAAAAATTACATCAGCCTCATCACATTTGATATAATTTATATGAAATACAGAAACTGTTTTTATATATAAAATATTAAATATCATTTAAAGTCCAGTTCAAGTGGGAAATGGACTTTAAAATTAATGCCCCAACTGTGCCTAGCTAAGCAAAGATGTTATTTCTACTATTTAGCCCTTCTTTCATTCTCCCCTTATTGAGAAAATGGTCTGCACATCTATTTCCAATAGACTGTAAACTATAGGAGGTGTTTATTTATTCATCTTTGCAAACCTGATGAGACCCTGTGCATAACAGAACTTCATTAAACATTTTTTGAAAGAAAGTTATTTCTCTCTAAAAATCAATGTTCTGGGACTCATGTAAGAAAATGTTTCCTAATCCTTTACATTTATTGAAAGATTAGGTGGATATATAAACTCTATAAAACTCTTGATTGACTAAATTTAGTAAAGTTTTTAATTTTTTTTTCCTTTCTAAATTTTCTTTATATTTTTTTCTTTCTTTTAAATTTAGTAAAGTTTTGTTTTCCTTTTTTAAAGATGACATTGCTCCACAGGATTAGAGTACTTTCTCAGTTATATACCAATAAGACAAAAGTACCAATGTAGCAAAACCCAAATTTTTTATTTTTTTTCAAAACTTAACTATATTAATGAAAATAAATTATATTTAGACCACTTTCAATATTTGTACATCATCTTTATACAACTATAACAGTGCTTTAAACATTAATTTCACAATTGAAACATGTTTAAAAAATGAGGGAAAATAACATTAAATTAGTCTAAATACATCTCATAATGTTGAGAGGTATGCTGTTCTTTAACTGTATTTGTATTCAAAATAACATGACTTTTCACTAATGACAATTATTTCTTGTCCATTTCAGTGATTTCTTGGATCCAAAACAAAATCTGTGTATTTATTTCTTTGAAAACATCATTTGTTGACCGTCCTTTCACTGCCATGGAATGATTTGCCTTCTCAATCCAGTGGATTTTATTAGGAGCTTTCATTTTCTGTGCCACTCTCTCCAACAAGTTCTAAAGAAAAAAAGAAGAGAATACTAGACTAATGCTCTATTGGTGTTTAACAAAAACAATTCTCTCTTCCCCGCTTATGCTAACATTCACCCACTAAAGACAACTTTCTAGGAAATGGAATGTGCAAAGAAATATCCACAAAAGTGGCACTCCATTTCTGACACAGCAAAACCCAGAACATATCAAACTTTTATTGCTGACAATAAAAAGTTAAATTGGAGCAAATTAAATTCTTTCAAGGAATTATTTTTCCCAAGGAAAATGGAGGCTCTGGGAAATACACAATTGTTTTTATAACATTGGCTAATATTTAGTAATCTGTACAAGTTACTTAACCCTTTCTTAAGGTCAATTTTTTAATGAATTGAATCATCTGCCTGAATATAGAAATAAACCACATGTACAGTCTAGTAATCCCAAATTCAGAACACTCAAATATTAATTTTTCACTTTCTAATAATAGTTAAATCATTTATTAACTCTCTTTCCAGGGAGATGAATTTGGTCAGTATTCTTGTATTTAGGTTCTCCAAAGCAAAAGAGTAACTAAGGCACAAAACCAACATTAGTCAAATGATCACTTTTTAAAAAAGACTAAAGTTGGAGATAATATCTTGCTTTCCAAGATACTTCTGTTTCTCATTCTCTTTCTCTCTCATCCATACATACATCAAATTGTAATTCACCTTTTCACACATTTCATCTGCTGAACCTGACACAAACAGTACAGGATCTTTTATACGAAAGAGATCTTCATCTCTGAGTTTATGCTGCTGCTTTGGATGGTGCAGTGGATAAGAAATACATATGAGACCTCGAACAAAATCATCAGCATCATCTGGCTCAATATGACACATTACAGAAGCAGCTGCTCTTGAACCCATAGAACGACCTAAAATCAATTAAAATTAAGTAGAGTTTGAAATATAAACATTCATGTAAAGAAGCAGTGATAGTGTGGTAAACTGGATTTAATTTAGTGTTCATCTGCCATATTTACATATCAACAAAGAGCTTAATTCCAAAATGTGGCAATTAACAAGTTGCAAAATCTATAATGGACACCTATAGCCTCAGGAAGAGCTAAAAACTGGTCCTAAGCCAAATTAAAAAAAAATAATAATGGTAGGAATTACTATTCTGAAGAATACTTAAATGGTAAAGGACAATCCTTGTGAAGGAATCATCATTCAAGAGAGGGTGATTCAGGGATGTAAATAAAAGGAGACATCCTTGGGCTACAGCAAATACATATGAGGTTTATACAAACAAAAAATAATCCTTTAATTAGTTTCCTGTTATCAATTAATTTTAATGCTGGACTACCTATTCCTATACTAAAATGGGAAGATTTTTAAAAAAGGGCTTACAAGTATTGCAACTTACCTCCAAGGAAAACACCTGCAAGTTTGTATTCTCCTGAGGTCTTTAGGTAATTCTAGAAAAATCAACCAAAAATTATAAATTCTTCTCCCATAAAACATTCTGCTAGAAAATGAAGATATTATTTCTCATCATTTTGAAATATATAAAAATCTATGTAGAGAAAACCACAAAATCTAAAGGGATTCCTCATGATATCTACCTCCCCACACTAATTCCTCTTGGAAAAGATATAGCAGTTCTTTTCTCTTCTGGTCATGCCTTCACTATCAAATCATATGTTGGGTAATGCAGGCATATTTGTGAGAAGAACATCACTTTATCTTTCTAAAAATATTCAAGGATAACCATAAAGGCCCAGAAAAAGCTTCCTCTAATACAAAATTTGACATCTAATTAAAAGCTCTGAAAAAATGTAGCAATCTTAAAAGAATTTAGATTAAAAGAAACTTCAGATTTGAGTTTTATCTAGGAATTTTCCGTATCTAAATAACATATAGAAAACAATGCCAGATTTGTACACCCATAATACAATAAGCAAAGTATTCTAGAATGTTAGATCTATACACTAAAGTCATATAATTCCACTAAGAAAATTGTATCTGAAGTAGCTTTCTTGGCTTTATCAAGGAAAACATTTATGATATTAGCATTAATCTCCATGGAAACTAACTGGTGGCATAAAAAAAAGACTCCGATCACAAATAGCCCTCAAGTACTGTTGAGTTTCTAAGGATACTGATTAAATAATTTTTAATTAAAATAAATGACTAACAAAATTTGCCTTAAGATTTTTAAACAGAATTGTATTATAAATATAAGGAAATTTTCTTACCAAAACTGATTTATATGCCTTAATTCTATGCACAATATTAAGGCCTTTACAGGTAAATCTCAGGCAAAAAAGACCATGAGATGCAAGATGGGATGCCAGTGACATCAAATGAGGAAGATTCATATCTCCAGATGCTCCATGTGTAAGAATTATTCCATACGTTAAGCTCTTGTTAGGTACCAAACAAACAGCATCTAGCAATTTATTTCCAAAAGGTATTTTTAATTTAACCTGGAATTCAAGGGAATAAAAAGATCAAAAATTACTTTTTTGCCTATTCAGACAACTGGATAATTATACTTGTTTGCTCTGTAAGCCTCATGACTGATGAATTTGCAAATCTTGGTCTCCAAATAAAGAACAATATTAAAAATAGCTAATAATAACAAGAGCTTACTGTGTGTCAGGCACTATTGTAAGTGCTTTATATGTATTAACTCATTTAATATTCCTAATAATTCTATGAGGAAGTACTATTATTATCCCCATTTTATAGACAAGAAAACTGAGGCAGAGCAGATGCACTTACCAGCAGATTAAGTATATAGCCAAGGTTATATAGCCATTAGCTAGGATTCAAACTCAGGCAGTCTGCTCCAGTCCTTACTCTAAAACTACTATTGCTATACTGCTTATTACAGTACAAGTTGAAAATAAGAAAATTATTCTGGAGTCATATAATTAATGAAGAAGAAGAAGAACCCTGAAGTTGCAGAACATATGAAAATATGTTTTACCTCTGTATGACTCATTTTCACTGCTGAATAACAAACTTAAAGTGCATTACATCTGAGAAGCAAAGGACATCTCCCTGAAAAGAAGATTCTGTGGTGAAAGGTGGGTTGATAGACATGGATATGACACAAGAACTATGAATGAACACATTCAGTAGCTGAAATAAACATATTTAGACTACTTTTCTAAAAACTGGTACCTTTACATGTATATTATGTAACTAAATATTATCTTAAAGGGTCTGCAGGTGCTTGGAATTAGTTATATGAACAGGAGTGTGGATGGCAGATGATACATAAGATAAAGCAAATGTGATATATAACTATGGAAGCCTTAAGATAAATCCTATCAAAGTAGGATGTTGTAATTTAGCAAAAACAAAAACAAAAACAAAAAACAATGCATGTATATATCTGTATATATAAAAGATATATTTATTTTTATCATCATTCTCAAACAATTATCTTCATCTTAATTTCATAGCATCTTTGTATTTACCCATTTCCTTCACCATTATTGTTCCCAATTCTTTGGCCCTGTAATAGAAGTAAACATCCATACCTTAGTCATGTGACTTTGTAGTATCTCCCAGTAGGCAGAGCATACCTCTCCACCCTACTGACTTTTGGACTTGGCTATGATTTGCTTTGACCAATGCAGTATGTGTGGAAGTTTCTATGTGTCTCTTCTGAGCTGAGGCATGGCAAATTTCCACCAGCCCCCTTGAGCTTTCACTGCCTGTCATGAGAAAAGCATGCCCAGGTAGCTTTGTTTTTTTCAGCCTGGGTCCCAGAATGAACAGATCTGAACCCAACACTATAAGCCTAGAGTCCAGCTTAGGTCAGCCTAGACCAGCTAAACCACACAGCTGACCTAAAGAACCATGACATGAAATATATAAGCCCACTTTGAAATTTTGGGTTATTAAACTTAAGATTCCTTCCTACTGTTAGAGATCTTTTATTGGTCAGGGATATTATAAAAATCAGGATCTCCACTACTCACCCAATTTCCCATCAATATACATTTATTTATTGAATAGGTAAAAATGACATGGTTTAAACTCAAAAGGTACCAAGACTACACAGTGAAGTCTCCTGAATTAGACTTTTTGCCTTGTTATACAGATCTCTCCAAAAGCAACCAGCATTATTTGCTTATGTCTTCTCCCAGAGATACTATATACATATACTATTAAATATATTTATATATTCATTTTTCTTTTTTACAAACTGGTGGTATATTTTTCCAAACTCCGTTCCCCACCACTTAATATATATCTTGAGGATTGCTTCATATCTTTCTACAATGAACTTCTTTCACTTTTTTTATGGCTGCAGAGCATTCCATGAAAGGGCCATACATAATTTATTTCACCAACCATCTACTAATCAACACTGAACAGAGACTGTTTCCAATCTCTTGCTACTGCAATACTGCAGTGAGTGGCACTGTATTTATATTACTTCACACACCATAGGTATATTAGTAAGATAAATTCCTGAGAAAGGAATTTCTGTGTCAAAGGGAACGTTCATTTGCATTTAATATTTTAAAGAATATAGTCATTTTTGAATCTGTAATATATGCACATGGTACAAAAGTTTAAAGGAACAAAAATGTAGATAGTGAAGTCTCCTCACACTCTTTCCCCCAGCCACAAGTTCCTTTTCTCCACAGAAGTAATCACTGTGACCAGGCGACTGTGTACCTTTCCATGTGTGGGGGGTGTAGAATTCTCTTATTTGAGCCTGGAGGATACTAGTTTGGCTACAAACTCCGCTAGTTTAACAAAAGGGGAGGAGGGACTTCAATATTCAGTGAACATAAAGTCACTTAATCCCTCTTTTCATAAATATAGCCCCACAATTAACTATGCTTGGAGTCACCCATTTCAAAGATCCTCTGTTTTACTTTCTCAAGAGAATAGGCCTCCACTTTTCTACCTGGGAGAGGCAGTCATTCAACAGTGTAAAATGGGGAAGAGAATATTTAATTGCTTCCCAAGCAGCGTGCACCTAGTCATCCTTATTTAAAGTCCCTCACACCATCCCCCAGCACCCCTACCTTTATTCCTAGTCCCAGAGGGGTTCAGATTTTGTGTATTTTGAAGATTCTGTGGTTTATATAGAATTATTCTTCAGTACTCCCCACTGTTGATTTAGAATTAAGCTAAGGTTTCCTAGGATATTTGATTTCTGGAGTCCAAAATTTTGGACTCCCATTCTCTCCATCCTTGTGGGGAAATTATGTCTTTTAAAAATCCCTTTACTTAATTTTAGTGAGGTTTTAGGAGTAAAATTAGACTCACGCATTCAATCCACTATCTTAACTTACAAAGTTCTACTCCTCCTCACCCACATGGGATTTGATAATATTTTTCAGGAAAATCCATCTTTTCAGGCAAATTCTACTCCTCTCTAGTCTTTATGATGACTGGTTTGTTATTCACAACTGATACACACATTCTACAGTACTCCAGAAACCCCGAAATTTTTCCATAATGTAATCCCAAAGCAACCTGGTTTGGACACACTAGGTTATGATCTCCGGCTTTGGATTTAGATAAGGTTCGGCCTCCATGTCCTCAACTGCAAACAGAGATATTTTATAGAGATGCTGTGATGATTAAGTGATAACACATGTACTGTATTTAGTGTAGTGTCCATACATAGTAAGCATTTAGCAGTTATTTTTATTACTATTACTGATATTCATATTTTATAGTGAAATCATACCTTATGCTAAAGGGTCAAAATCCTATAACCACTTTAACTTACAACTAAAATTTTTGTTCATCCACCATGTTCACAGTACCATGCTGGAGTCCCGGGGCAAACAAAAACGTTAAGAACTCACGTCTTCCGGGGGTCTCTAATCAGGTCGAGTAAACGCCAAACATAATAGTAAAATTTTAAAACAAAGTCTCATAGGAGTTTGGGATTAAACGGTACTTGAGAATGATACTTATTTACTCTTCCAATCAACCAACAAATGCGTAAGTGCCAAGGCTGTGCTGCGGGTCATTCCTGAGGGGCCCGGGAATGAACCTCAAATTTAGGAGGCTGCTTTGATCTAGTGACTGGATGTAATAAACTGAATCCTTTCGGCACTCCGGCTCCGTACCCCACCCCGCTCTTCTCATCCGCAAAGCGGAAGAATCCCACCACCTACTGGTGCCCGCCTACAAGCACGAAATTTACACGGACCGCCTCACCGATCCTGACCAACAGCTCCTGAGGAGCGACAAACGCGAGCCTGCAACGCCTCTAGGCGGGGCCGGCAGGCGGGCTACTACTCTCCCAGGGAGCCGTCCCTCAACCTGGCTGTTCCAACCGCCACCGCCGCACTTACCAAAGAAGGGAAAAGTAGCCGAGCTCACCTAACCGCCCTCACTCCCTTCAGGGAGCAAACTACCACGCTCGAAGCGACCGCCTCGCTGCACCGGCCAGCGCGTTCGGCTACGGCGCACGCGCTCGCCAGGCCCCGCCCCCAGGCGCGCAAACCAAGCCGCGGGGCGTGCTGGGAATGGGAGTTTTTTTTTCAACCTGCCTCAGCTGTGCACCCAGAGTTCCCTCCGATTCCTGTGTGGTTGTTGGAGGCTTGAGGAGCAATCTCAAGAGGAGTGAGAGCCCCTTCTCAACACGCGGAACACTGAGAAACCAGCTGTAACCTCAGCCTCACCTCAGCATGTCCCGTTTTGGTCCCTTCCATATCCCACCAACTCAATTCTGACAGTTTTCGGGTCAAAAAACCACGAAGTCATCTGAGATTATTCTCTTTTCCTCACACCCCGTGATCAATCCGTCACATTTTGTCAGTCGTGTCGGCTCTACTTTTGCTGTTGTTATTCTTATTAGAGAAGTTGTAGAGAAATTGTCGAAAGATAATGCAGAAAATACAGAATTCTCATATACCCGCCCTCATTTTTACATTTTGCATTAGTATGGTATCTTTGTTGATGGGAGAATATTATTTTAATTGTACTATGAATTATAGTTCACATTAGGGTTCACTGTATGGTACAGTCCTATGGTGTTTTTTTTGTTGTAGCAGCATATATACTACCTAAAAGTTCCCCTTTTTAAACACATTCAGATATATAATTCAGTGGTAATTAACATTCAAAATGTTACCATCACAATTATACATTACAAAAACTTTTCCATTACCCCCAAAAGAAACTGCAACAATTAAGAATTAACTCTCCATTCCCTAGTTTTAAATATACACAGCTTTCCCCACTCCCCTCTCCCCCCATCATCTTTGCCTGGATTTTTTAAATAGCCTACAAAATGGTCTCCTGCTTCTATTCTTGTTCCCCATCCCTTCACTGTTAACAGCAACAGTTAGCTGGGTCCTGCTGAAATGTAAACCACTGTCTCAAAACCTTCCAAAGGCTTCCCATCTGGCTCAGAGTCAAAGCCAAAGGCCTCACCAACCTACCAGGTCCTGTATTATCTGTTCCCTCAACTCTTACCTCTCTAACCTGATTGTCCACTACTCTCTTTTCCATGGCTCCTTCAGCTCTAGGCACACTGACCTCTTTGCTAGCCTCAGGCCTAAACCCACCAGGCATGCTCAAACTACAGGGCTTTTGCCCTGATTGTGCCCTGTCCTCCAGGAGATCCCAGTGGCTGGCCCTGCAACTACTTGGGGTCTTCACACAAATGTCATCTTCTCTGAGGCCTTCCCCAGTCATATCACCCACACTACCTATCCTTCTTCCCTGATTACCTAACATACTATTAATGTGTCTGGTTCTCTTCACTAGACTGTAAACTCCTCAGGAATGCAGGGGTTTTGTTTCACTGTGATTGAATCTCCTGTGTTTGCAGAACAATGCCTGTCAAATATTTCTTGAATGAATGAATCTTCCTGAAACCCTCTTCTCTGTCACAATACAATTCCAGAAAAACACTTATTCATTGACATTTATCATAGCATTTTCCTAAATAACAAAGTTTTAACACTTTTTGTTTGCTAATTTTTCTAGTTTTTAACTTTACTTGCATATTATAAAATTCACTCCCTTTAAGTGCACAATTCAATAATTTACAATCATTTGAAACCATCGCCATAATTTAAGAACATTTCCATCATCCTGAAAAAGAAACCTGTGCCCATTTGCTGTCATTTCCTTGTTCCTAACCCCAATCTATCAATGCTAACCTACTTCCTATGTATATAGATTTGCCTTTTCTGGATATTTCCTATAAATGGAGTCATATGTAGTCTTCTGTGTCTGACTTCTTTCACTTAGCATAATGCTTTCATGGTTCATCCATGTTGTAGTATATATCAGTACTGCATTCCTTTTTATTACTGCATAGTATACACATACATAAAAACTTTATGGATACCAAAATTTGAATTTCATATGTCATGAAATATTATTCTTCTTTTGATTTTTCCAACCATTTATAAATGTTAAGATCAATCTTAGCTGGAATAAAAATAGTCAGTGGGCCAGGTTTGGCCTGTGAGCTGTAGTTTGCTGACCCTGATCTATACTACTTATGAAAATAGATGTAAATATCCTGAATTAAATATTAACACTATTAACCTAAGTATGAAAGGAATAATTCATAATGACCACAGGATTTTATAACGTTTCAAAATTAGCATGCTATTAATGTAGTTCATTATGGATTAATGCAGCAAAAATAAAAACATGAGGATTTCAATAGATGCCTAAAAAGAACTTAATAAAACTTAATGCCTTTCCTATTAAAAGACTTAACAAATTAGTATTAAAAGGAAAATATAATATTTTGATAGTGGTTGTCTGTCACAAAATGTAGTAAACATTTTGCTTAACAGTGAAAAATTGCTAGCATCTCTAACCAACTTATCTAAAGTAGCCACTACCACCCATCCCAGTTTCTTTCTACAATATCCTTTTATTGATTGAAATCCATAATTATCTTTTTTGTTTATTTTCATTCTTTCTTTAGACTGGAGTCCCTAAAGTCTGGGGACTGTTCACTTCTGTATCCCTAAAGTCTAGTACAATGTCTGGTACATATTAGGTGCTCAATATATATATATATATATATTTTTTTAAAGATTTATTTATTTTTATTTTATTTATCCCCCCCTTGCTGCTTGTGCTGCTGTGTCCATTCGCTGCGCGTCTTCTCTGTGTCTGCGTATCTCCCCCTTGCTGTGAGGTCTTGCCGCATCAGCCCACAGCGCCGCGCGAGCCGGCGTGCCCTCACGAGGAGGCGCCGGGAAGCGAACCCGGGGCCTCTCATATGGTAAACGGGTGCCCTATCCATTGCGCCACACCCGCTTCCTGCCGTGAGGTTGCTGCATCAGCCCAGCCCACCGCACCGCTCAGGCCGGCGTGCCCTCACAAGGAGGCCCTGGGACGCGAACCCAGGCCTCCCATATGGTAAACGGGGGCTCCATCCACTGAGCCACACCCGCTTCCCCTCAATATATATTTATGAAATGAATTCTTGTTGAAGTTTGGAACAAAATAAGAATGCTAATCACCACAATTATTCAACATTGTGATGAAGCCCCAACCAATGCAGTAAAGAAGGAAAAATAGGTAAGATTATAAATATGGTAAAGAAATATACTGTCATATTTTCAGATTATTATAATCAAGTGAAATTTAAGAGATCTAATAAGATAGTTCACTAAGTGTTTGGGTATAAGAACATACATAGTTTTCTTAAGCACATTTAAACAGGCAGCTAGAAAAATATAATTTCAAAATAGCTTATTGAAATAATGAAAATACTCTAATAATGACTGAAGTTATGAATGCACAACTATGTGACTATATCAAATACCACTGATTGTACACTTTATGAATTGTATGCTTTATTAATATGTATCAATAAAATTGATTTATTAGCAACAAATGTAGAAAATACTTAAAAATAAACATAATGGGGAGCGGGTGTAGCTCAGTGGTTGAGTGCCTGGCTTTGCGTGTACAAGGTCCCGAGTTAAATCCCCAGTACCTCCCTAAAAAAATAGAAATAAACATTATGTAAAACAGTCAGAATCTTCTATGAAAACAGCATAAAATTTTACTTAGAGCCCCAAAGAAGACCTGAATAAATGGAGAAATGTACTACTTTCCTGATGGGAAAACTCATTATTGTAAACATGTCCGTTTTCATCAACTATTCAAATTAATGAAATTTCACTTAGAATTTTTTTGGTACTTGACAAAGTGATTTTAAAATTGAACAGGAAGAATAGAGAAGAAAAAAATTTAAAGAACAGTTAAAAAAAGACCAGGAAGGGGGCAGATTTATACTAGCATGTCAAAAGACACTAAAAATTTATGAGATCATACTATGAGAAATTTGGGAACTATTTTTCATATCTCAAGGTGAGAAGGACTTTCTATGCAAGGTGCAAAACCAAGACACCATAAAATAAAACGATTGAGAGATCTGACCACATACAATTAAGTCTATAGTGAGATAGGCATTGTAAGCAAAGTCAAAGGATCATAAAGATTGGGGACAATATTTGCACAATCATTAGAGCAAAGGATTGATGTCCATAACAGCTAAAGAATTGAACCAAATCAGTAAGAAAAAAGATTTTAAAAAATGAAAAATTGATAAAAATCACTGAAAAGATAAACACTAGAAATTACAAAATATATTCAATTTCAAAAGTAATCAGAGAAATAGTTTAAAAGAACAATTTTTAATGCAATTTGACAAAATGAAAAAGATGAGTAACATCCAGAGTAGTTGACAATATGGGAAAATGGGATTTTAATACTATTTTAATGGAGCATGCTTTGCAAAGATTGTTCCTGTTTTGCTTTATCTTTAAAAATTTAAGTCGCCCATGGCCTTTGGTTCAGTAATTTTACTCATAGATATCTACCCTACAGAAGGATCAGCAGATACAACATGTCCACTGCAACCTTTGTGAGGGAACTGAAAATTAGGAACAATCCTTCCTACCTAGGAAGAGGTGGAAAAGATGAACTATTATGATCTGGGTTCTTGATGGACTTATCCTCCAAGTTTATGTATACAAGAAAATGTCTGGAAGTCTACTTATGGTTCTACTGAAGAGTGGATTTTTAAAAAATGAGCATATATTACTTTTGGATTTTATTAAAAATAAAATATTATTTTTAAACTTTTTACTTTGAAATAATTATATGTTCACAGGAAGTTACAAAACTATGTACAAGAAGGTCCTGTGTACCCTTCACCCAATTTCTCCCATGGTAACATCTTACATAACTATAGAATAATGTCAAAACCAGGAAATTGTTGTTAGTACAATCCACAAGCTTACTCAGATTTCCTCAGTTATACCTGCTCGTATTTGTGTGTGTGTGTGTGTGTGTGTGTGTGTAGTTCTATGTAGTTTTATCACATGTGTGCATTAGTGTAACCACCACAATCAATCAAGATATAGAACTGATCCATCACTACAAGTATTCTTTATGCTACTCCTTTATAGCCAGCACTATCCCTTCTCTCCCATTCAAAGTATTTTTAAAGAAAACGTAATGCAATGTTGTGGAAATATATCCATCGTGTATTGCTAAGTGAAGAATTAAGTTGCAGAAAAAGAATTTTAGAAAGGAAAAACTTTATGTATGTTTAAATAACTATATGAAGCTTTCAACTCAATTTCTCACACCCTAATTCAAATGATCGAACTGACAGTCTGATCCTCTGAACCAGACTTTGAAAAATAGTAACAAATGAAACGGCAAATTTATCATTAGCAGGTCATACACTCCACGTTCAATGACCAAAGTCAGTCCTGAATTCCTCATCGGAATATCAACTTGCTCCATTCAGACTTTTAAAAAAGATTTATAAGACAAGGTGGGATATATTATGAATTCCCTTCCATCAGCAGCTACTTTCACTTATTTTTACCTTTCCATCAGCACCTACTTTTCACTTATTTTTACCATGAGGCATGTGTCCATTAAGGAAATTCTTGCTATGCAAATATGGCACTTGAGGTCCAGGGAACACATGGACCATTTGTGGCAGTGCCATTGTGATGGAATGAAATGACATTCCTCTTAGGTGAAGAGAAAAAGAGTTATACGATGAGAATCACATGTTCTAGAAGTTTCTGGAGTTGCTATTTTTTGCTGTTACTCCAAAGGCCACAAAATGAAGGAAATAATTCTGACTACTTCAACTTAAGTTTAAACTATTAATATAATGTAGAGATAGCCTCTTCCTAATTAAAAATGTTAAGTGTTTCCTTTCACCATTAATCTCCCAGGAATTGATCTTTGTATATAGTGTGTACTAGGGGTTTAAGTGCTTTTCTCCTATATATGGATACCCAATTGTGCCAGCTTCATTTAATGAAAAGTGCAGACTTTCTCCAATGATTTGAAGTTCTCTATCATAGTTTTCACATATGTAAGAGTCTCCATATGCATTACTATTTTGGTATCGTACTATTTTATCCTTACACCAATAACACATGGTATTAAATAATATTGCTTTATAAAATGTCTTGATATATAGTAGGGAAAGTCCTCCCAACTCAGCCTTCTTCAAGTGTTTGAGTATTCTTGGGTCTCTGAAAGTCCATAAAATTTATTTTAAAGTTTGTAAAGTTTCACAAAAAAGAAGGGAGTGAATTTTAATTGGGATTACATTGAATCTCTAAAGAATGCTAGGGGAGAATTGACATCTTTATAATACTGATTTTGGCAATCCATGAATATGCAATGTCTCCCATTTTAATTAGATTTTCTTTAATCCCTCTAAAAAAAGTTCTCACAATTTTCTGTGTAAAGCTATTGTCCATTTTGAAATTTCATTCCAGATTTAATTCCTCAATTAAGTCCGTCTTAGTTTTTTTTCCTTTTTTTGAGGTACCGGGGCTGGGGATTGAAACTGGGACCTCCCATGTGGGAAGCATGTGCTCAACTACTTGAGCCACATTCGCTCCCCCTTCATAGTTTTTGAAGCCATTGTAAATTTTTGTGTAAATCACATAATTGCTGGTATATTGAAACAGTTGAATTTTATTTGCTGGTTTTTTTATCTAGCAAACTTGGTAAATTTTCAGGTTAATTCTAACAATTTATCTGTAGATAATTTGGATTTTCTGTGTACTGAAGTATATCACCTGCTTTTATTTTTAAATTTAGATTTATCCCCCGCCCCCATTGTCTGCTTTCTGTGTCCATTTGCTATGTGTTCTTCTGTGTCTGCTTGTCTTCTATTTAGGCGGCACCGGGAACTGATCCTGGGAACTTCTGGAGTGGGAGAGAGACATCTCTTGCGCCACCTCAGCTCCCTGGTGTGCTGCATCTCTTATTGTCTCTCCTCTGTGTCTCTTTTTGTTGAGTCATCTTGCTGCACCAGCACTCTGCGTGGGCCAGCTTGCTGTGTTGGCCAGCTTGCCTTCACCAGGAGGCCCTGGGAATGGAACCCTGATCTCTTATATGGTAGATGGGAGCCCAATCACTTGAGCCACATCCATTTCCCTATCACCTTTTAATGACACTTTTATTATTTTTCAATCCTTATATTTTCTACCTCTTTCTAGACCTTCTGAGCTAGTGCTGACCTCCAGCACTATGTTAAAAGTGGTGTGTGATGGTGGGAATCCTGATATTGTTCCTAATTTCTAAGGGAATGTGTTCAGAAGATAACATAGGAGACTGTTTTAGTGATCTTGGGACAGGGAAGGATTTCTTACACAAGACACAAAAAGCATGAACCACTAAATAAAAAATCAATAAATTCCTCTACATTAAAGTCAAGATTGTTTGAATATTAAGACAATTCAATGAGCATATAAGACATGCCATAAAATGTATTAACGACTTCTATGAATCCACCAGAAGGTCAAACAGTTTAGTAGAAAAGTGAAGAAAAAAAAAAATTATAGGAAAAGCAACACAAATGGTTTATAACCATATGAAAAGATGGTGAGCCTTATTAGTAATCAGATAAATGAAAATTAAAACATGATGTGCTACATTTTATATCAATTAGATAGGCAAAATTTTTAAAAAGTCTGATAATACCAAGTGCTGATAAAGAAGTAAAGCATGGATTTTAAAAAACTGTAAGGAGACTTGTTTTGCTGGAATAGAGGATATATATTAAGAAGTGGTGAGAGATTTGACTAAAGATGTAAGTGGAAGTTAGATTATGAAAGGCCTGTATGATATATTGATTAGAATTAGATTTTACTGTGAATGACTGATTATACAAAATGGTAGTGGTTTAAAACTGTCATGTAAAGCAAGTCTGGGTAGGTAGTCAGGGCAGGATCCAATCCCCATCTCTCCTTACAGCTCCATTACACAAACACAGATAATAATTAGCAAAATACAGTCCTTTAAAATAAAAGTGGTTTTATTATAAAATTCTAAATGTGTGTTTTAAGGACAGTCATGGGAATACTGTATAAGAAGAAGAAATATCTTCACAACCCAACAATCACATAACAGATTCTATATTGTCCAAGGAATTAATATTTAAAAAAAAACATTCTTCTCTTCAGTTCAGAAGAGTCTTCAGAGCACCATTATTTGAATGGAAGGTATTTTTTCCTATCAGAGTTCATCTTTGGTCTGCAATTAAGAAGCAAAATATTTAGTGCCATCAAGAAGCCTTTTGTGGCTACTACACTTGTCTATTAATTATTTCCCCCTAAATATGAAAGGAAGTAAAACAAAAACCAAAAAACAAATTACTGCTAAAGGCTTTTAGGGCCTAGGATTATTTTGGAGGATCATCCAAGAGTAAATTCACATGGTGTTTCAGAGGGTTACTGATGAGGAACCCACATATCTAAGGGCCTGTGTTATTGTAAAGAGCCTTTGTTATGAATAGTAGGAATGAAGAGCTAGAGTAGACAATGAATAAGAAATAAACAAAGCTATCATTCCAGTTTCTAACTACTATTCATCAATGGAAGATACCCTGACTTGGTACCTCCTCAAAATCACTTGGACAAAGACAAAAAAATAAAACAGATAAGTAGAGACAAGAGCTGCCCAGTCTCACTTGGAGCCAAGAGAAGTGTTCTGATACCAAATCACTAATTTAGTGAGGGGTACCTTTCAATATTGGCAATTACTGCTTTGTTACTGGCTTTAACTGCTTTTACGGCTCTGCAGCATTGACAGGGGTTAACACTAATGATGTACCACTTCTGAGGGTTTGTTAGTTAGTGATAAACTAACTCTTTAATCAAAACAAAACAAAACAAAACAAAACAAAATCCTCATTTGTAGCCTTTGCTGTTGTCATGCTGTAAATACCCCCATCAGGCTGATTCCAAGTTACCAAAAATTTAACTACTGTGCAAAATTCCTGAATATTCAACAATGGGTGATCTCATATGAGCAGGCTCCATCATACCACAGGGCTAGTGGTCAGCTTACTCCTTTAAAACCCTCCTGACAGGTAGACATGATAATTAACAAAGCTGTCTTCTCATCTTTGGTTATAATACCACAGTTTTCAGTTTGTCCATTCAGAAACATATTGATGTTGCTTAAAATAATATCAGGCTAGCACATGATATATATATACACCACAGTTTATGCAATATATGTTCCTTCAAACAAAAAACAACTACAATCAAAACAAACCTCTGGTTTCACACTATGTCTTTATGAACTAACAATAGTATCTAAAGGTGAGAGACTGGTTTTTGGTTTTTGCTTTGCTATAATCCAGCCAGGTGATTTGAGCAAAATTCTTCCTTGAGCTCAGTTGTGTTAACCATAAAATGATTTCTAAGATCCTTTTTAGCCTTCTAAGTCCCTATGTCCCTATGCATTTTATAAATGAAATCATTATGTAGTAGTATCAACAGTGATTGCTTTTAAATGAATAATTTAAAAACATGAATAAATCATGGTTAAATTATTTATTCATCTCTAAATTGAGATAATGACATTTGCCAAACTGACCTCATAGACAGATGATATATATTGGATGATACATATGAAAACACTTTGCAAACTGTAAACATTAATACAAATGCCATGTGATCTGAATTCTCCCATTAAAAAAGGTTTTCTTCATGAGACTGTATAACACAGGGAATCCAGTGGTGGATGATGGACTGTGGTTAACAGGACAAATATGAGAATGTTTTCTCCTGAATGATAACAAATATATAATACTAATATAGTGTGTTAAAAACTGGGTGGGTTGGGGAAAAATACACCAAATGTAAAATACGGGCTATAGTTGGTAGTAATATTTTGATGATGCTCTTTCATAGTTGTAACAAATGTTTCACAACAATGTAAGGTGTTGGTAGTGGGGAGATGTATGGGATCCTTTTATGATGATATGCATGTCTGTTTTGTAAATTCACAAATTTTACACAAATTTTATCATGTATGAATGATATACTTCAATAAAATTTTATTTAAAAAAAAAAAAAAGGGTTTCCTCAATTCTGCCAGGGAGCTACGAGGTCTTCTTACTTATAGCACCCTTTCTTTTGAATTGTTATTACCTACTACATCCTTCTCTCAGGTTGACTGACTCCCTTGGAAGCCCCAAGAGAAACTCAAATGTTTGTTGATGATTGAAAGACTAAAGGAATGAATGTGCAGTTGGATCAATGTTTGTTCTTACTCTGATGTTGGCCGGGTCAGTTCTGGTTACCTTTTTTCTATGGCAAGTACAAGGAAAGAGGTCATCCTCAGTCTGTGGTTCTACCCTCTTCATGCCCTCGCGGATTTTGGGCTCAGTCACTTGTAAATTGGCATATTCCTGTTTAAGTAATAATACAAAAGCATTCCTTATACAGTACTTTAAATACCTTTACCAAATTAGTTACACTGGAATTTGCTGTAATATAGATTATTTAATTCACATGTCAAGTTTGTGTAGGCAAAACCCTCCAAAACCACTAAATAATCAACAACAGAGCTTCTGAGAAGCAGCTGTCCTTTGAACATTGGCTGCCTATTCCTAATGGAACTCTCCTAAATTAATATGACTCATGTGGTTTTTATAACTTTCTGGCCTATAGTGACAATAATTGTGAGCATGATCTTCCTGAACTTCCCCACTAGATTGAGAATTTGAGGACAGAGATTATTTCTGCCTTACCATTCACCATGGTGTGCACAAGCATCAGTCATCATCTTCATTTATCATGTGCATACTTTGTGTAGGCACTGTGCTAAGTGCTTAGGCCCAAGTAAATATTATTTGAATGAAAGAACACCATCCTGTGGGTCTTTAGGAATTCAGGTGGTAATTCCCCCCAGTTCATTCAGTTTAGAAAGTTCACCCTCTCTATCTCTTCTTTAGTCCCTAGGAAAAGTTAAAAAGTGCGGAGACCAAAATGCAGTCTAGAAATAGACCAACTTTGCTGCATAGCAGAGCCTAAGATGTGGGGCTCAATATCTTCAATGCTGAGATAAAAATCTTAATCTAGATCTAGTGTTGTTATTAGCAAATTACTTGTCTACTACTGCATTCTCTCTTTACATATTTATAAAGGCCTTTTAAATGGTCAGATGTGCTTTGATTATAATTACTAAATGTTTAGGACCATGAAAAGAACATCCAAGAGAAGCCATGGCTCATATGGGGTCAGTACAAAAGGTTCAAAAATAACCTACACTGTTTAGACAAAGAAATGGTAAGGCAGCAGCAATATCATATAAAAAGAAAATATGAATCATTCACAGCAACTTCATAGGATCAGAAGTTAATTTCCTGACCATATATCACATAGTTCTAATATTAATACTTCTCACTTATTGTTAGTATTCTCCATTAGCTAATCTTTGGTTTATAGCTCATTTTTATTTGATATTTGTCCCTGATTTTCATTCACAGAGGTGTACATATATTATATTACATATTTTTGGAAATTATTAAGTGAATTATTATTTGCTCTTGATGATATAGTCAACTACAAGTTATATGTATATTTTCTTGGAAAATACTGACCTGGAAAAGTTGGAAATAATAACAAAATATGTCATCACCCATAAGATTATTTCTTGCAAATTCTTGTCCTGCTTTGGCTATATTCTTTGCCTATGGGAACATAAAAAATCCTTTAATTAAATATAATTTTTCCCATTCAGACATATGCAAACTGATTCTCAGAGTAAATAAATACTACATATAAAATGTATTTTTATGAGTTTAACAATTCTAGTTTATTTTATAAAAAATATAAATATATATGTTCTGTGGGGCAATAGTGGGAAAAATATCTTTGGGGGTAGTCTTACGTGGTAAAGGGAACATTTAACATAGTATGCTTGTCTAAATCAAAGGGAGGTTTTTTAAAAACTTAAGTTTGAAAAATCATAATGGGCAAGAGGAAAGAACCAAATCAAAACTTTCTAGAATTAAGCCTCGTTTGGAGAGAAAAGATATATACTAAGTGGAATAACAATGCCTTTGTAAAGTAAATGCAAGATGAAGCTTAATTCTCTGCCTTCACGACTTTCAGCAGATAATTAGCTTGTGGATTATTTTCAAGCAATCCCTCATTACAATCCATAGCACAGGTATTACTCCTCCTGCCAGACTGGCCATCTTCATTTTTCTATTGTTATTAGAGGCAGTGCTTGAGGCTCAGAACCTGATTGAAAGAGAGAGTACAATCATGGCAAGGTTTAGCTTTTGGTTTCACATGCACAGTGGACATTTCCTCCAAGACCCAATTCCTGTGTTCACTCTAAGGAGAACTGATGTAATTTTTATTCCACGGGGAGGTGGTTACCCATTTACACACTCTGTATCTGAGGATGCTGAAAACTTTCCAAGCACAAGACATTCAAAATGAAACCCCGATATTGTGATACTTGTGTAATATAAGTAAGCCTTCTGGAAGACTGACCTTACCTCTTCATCATGATCTTTTGCCCATTTAAGTTTTTCTAGGAGATCGCTCAGGTTACTTTTAACTGGAATATAGTGTTTCCAGGGCTGCAGTTCATTGTAAAAGTGTTCATAGTAGATGGAGTCCTGCTTTAGCACAACACTGTCGCCAACTAGTAGATACGGCAGGCGATATGCTGCTACAGTGCCATCGATATTTATTTGATACTTATGCTGCAAAACAATCAGTAAAAGCATAAGAACCCCAGTTAATTCCACTCCCTTTATTCTCCTAGCATTACCACACATAAATTCTCACCATTCCCAGATACAAACTGGCCAGACTTTGCTCTCTGCCTTTGTCATTTAATGAGTTCTATCATAAAACACGCTGACCTAGAGCTAAATGCTCATTTTGATGCTCCCCTACATATCACAAAGGAGGCAACGAGTTTAACACTTAAGTGGCCAATAAAATAATAAAACTGTTCTCCTAAAGCTATAGCATAAGAAATATTTACTTTGACTTTGTAATTCCTTTACTGATTGCTTGTGTGAACCTAATGATATCACATTCTGTACTGTGTTAGCCATATCTTTTATTAAACACCCAGTACTTATGCACATGTCTTAAGGAAATTAACAAGCTCTGGGGCAACAACATCCATGAATACAAATATTCATAGAACTATGGTAATCAACAGCCTTTAGTTGTCAAAAATCCAACAGTTAGGAATAACGTCATCCTATAGCAGACCTCTGAAGGATGGCCAGTATCAGCTCTCTTTGATTATAACAGTTTTCTCCCATTCTTTGAGATATCTATGTGGAAAGAAAACACTGACAATTCAATTTATGGCATTCTTTCGGTCTATCTACTGCCATATAACTCATCCAAAGAAAACCTGGCCATCTACAGGGCAGTCAGAGCTTGCTAATCACTTGCCTTCCTACATACAGAGGACAGACTACCCTTTGCCCATCTTTCCCCACCACATGGGACTTCAAAAACCACTCTGTGGTCTAGTGAGCAGGACAGTGTCTCATGGCCTGAAAAAACCTGTTGTTGGAAAAGGATTACTCCTGGGAATCATGAACTATCTACATCCCCTATCTGAAATTCCTGAATTCCTAGAATTTCTCAGGCAGAACATTTGGCAGGTTTTAATTCATTCCTCCACCAGAAGGCCTGATAAGAGACACCTGGATTATATAGCTCCTTTAGGTCTTTTGTGATGATATGGCTCTGGGGACAAATATTTTTAAATGGCTTACATGTACTTACCAATAAAAAATGAATTTGGAGCTAAAATATTTTTATCTTAAGGGTTAGTTGGAAAAAAAATTATAGCTTCTACCCAGGTCCCAAGCTCCCTCAATCAGGATTCAATATCAGGACTGGTACTGAGACTGCTCCCAGGCTCCTAAATCAGTCTCAGAGACCCCCATGCTCTGCTATTCACCATGTTTTGTGCTCCCCTCACCCATTCCCTGTAATTTATAGATAGGCCTCAATTTCCCTCCTCCATAGTGCTATTTATACATAAATGAAGATACGTGGAAAACAGAAAGGATTGGCCACTGATGATTTCATACCTTGAAGAAATCAAAAAATGAAATGTGTTTCACAATGGGACCATACAGACTTTCATCATGTTTAAAGAAGAAAAAGTTGGTGAAAGCAGCGTCTATGAGTTCTGGGTGTTTTCTACTGAGTTTAACCAGCTCGAGTCTCTCTTTGCGGCTGTCTCGCCCTCTCCATACAGCTGTGGAGTTTTTGTTTTCCCAAGGAGGTCCTGTATTAGCTTGCACAGACATCATATCCAGACTTACTCTAGAAGACAGAAAGTGCAACAGAGATTCCTCCCAAACTGTCACGTCACAAAGTTTGTTAGAAAATAACTCACCAAGGAAAGAAAACCAAGGCTCTGGGTCAACTGAAACCCATCTCTCACCGGCCCATTGTTTCTAGAACAGAGTCAGTCAAGTCGTAAGTAGGCATCACAATATCTTTGGAATCTGTGGAGCCACACCAGGAAAATATTGGATGGATGTTTGAATTGGATTTCTTTTTTTCCAAAGGCCAGTCTCCCAAATTAACAAAAAACTCAACGTCTGGCATCTTTACCTAAGGGGAAAAAAAAACCCAGAGAGATTATTTCACATTTCTTTCCTTCCACTTTTCAGTTAAAGTTAGAAATTAGCACCAAAAGAGAGGCCAACCTTACAAGCTTCAGGTAATGATAACTACCTCGATTTGAAGAGTGGGTAACTCTTCAGAATATTGTCACATGTATATACATACTTTTATAGTGCCCCAATTGGTCAATATACTTTCTACAAAAGGGATGCATTGGCAAAGGTAATTTCTATGTTAATACTGCCAAGAGATTGTAAGATGATCAAAGAGAGAAAAGAATCATTGCAAAGTAATTACAGAAAACAGCCCTTGGGACTCTAACCCTAGTTTCTTTTTAATGAGTTAGATGCTTCCATTAACCAGTATTTGAACATAGGGAGCCCAACATCAAAGCCAGCACTAACTTTGGAGCTATGCTGCCTCTACTAACAAATGACACAAACATGTTGAAGGAATCTGTTTTATCTGGCCATGTAAAATGCTTGGGGTCCAAAGTATTAAAACATAAAAACAAAGCAATAGAATAAGAATTTTCTTTTTCTTTTCTTTTTTTTTTTTTTAAGGCAAGAACTGTGTTAGTCAGTCTGTGAAGCATCTTGAGAATTGGAGTCGTGAAGAACATTCCTATTTCTTCATTAACTAACACAGATGAGCAAGATAAATTTGCCAGGATTCTGATATCTTAGTTTAAAGGAGCTTAATAACTTATGCTATATGATTACCTACATTCAGAATTAAGTTACTATAAATGCTTTGTAATCTTGAGGAGAAATGCAATATTATTTTCCATGAATAATTCAATCAAGATATATACATAGATTATTCAATAAATACCAATTGAACAATTAGTAAAAATGTTGGCATCATTTTTCACATCAGCCATTTTAATATTACTGTCAAAGTACTCCTCTAGTACCTTTGCTAAAGCACATGATGCCAATGAATAAGATTCGGTATAAGGCAAACGTTCTTTGGACTCAAAACAGATTTTGTACCCAAACAATTTTATTATAAGACATGTTCCTCATTTTCCTCTATCAGGTATCCCACATGACATAAAACTTCAGAATAGTATTATTTTAAGACTCCAGAATAGAATATCACTGATATCATTATTACTTTTATTTTGACAAATTATATCATCAAATCTGGACTTAAACTTGTTCATTATACCTAGAGAAAATATACACTTACCTTTCTAGTCAAAGAGAGTAGTATGGCATCCATAAAAATTCTAAAACCTACATGTTCACCATGAGTCTTTATATAAATCTAAAAGAGAATTTAACATTTTTAATATTAGTCTAAAAGTACTGATGGACTGCATTAAGAAAAAGCTTGTCAAAATGATCCTCATTAGAATGACTTTAAATAAAATCGTTTAGCTAGTTATATCCAAATGGTCAAAAAAAAATCAACTAAAATAAACAAAAAAATTCAATCATGTATTGCACCTTGTTATCCTTCAAGGTATAGTGACACAGGCTCTGTCTTTGCCCAAATCTTTTTGGGATTTCTGCTGCAATCTTTTCTGGATCAATGGTAGGGAAATGTGCCAGATCTTTCTGAATCTGAGTAATGGTTCCCGGGCAGTTCATCTCTCGTAGCCAGGCTGCACTGTCTTCCAAAGGGCAGTCACAATTCTCATGGTAAACCGGCCCTAATTACATAAATTAATGAGTATAACAGTAATAATTTCACTCAGCATTTGAATCATATAACAAATATCTTTAATATGGCTCACAAATTTTGTCTAATTCAGCAGGAAGGGCATTTTGACTGGAAAAAGAAATTTAAAAGAAATAGATTTTTATTACATTGGGGCAGTGCTAATAGGTTAGTCCTCTATTTTGACAGCTCTTCACAGTGAAGTCCTGTGATATTTTAATAATTGGGTCTACTTTTCATGAGTTCAAAAGAAAGCCAATGGTTACTAATGTCTGCTCTACAAGGGATAGTATAGTTTAATAGTCTTTCAAATATACTGTGCACTTAAGTATAATCAAGCTTAAGTCAAAGGATGTCAGAGGAATAGACCTGTTTTAATGAAAGACAAAAATGATATGAAATTAATATTTCAATGATCTATCATATAAATACATTCTAAAAAGTATCTAATATACTATTCTGTATAGGGTAAATCATCATCACTAACAACAAAAATAAGCAAAGAACTCTTACTATGCTTGGTATTTTTTAAAAAGAATTATAAAGAAGCAAAGGTAAACCTCAAAGCATTCCATTTCATTATTATTCTAATGAATTAACTATGGCATATGTTTATAGAAATAGTACTAATATGACAGCATCTGAATTGAGATTTTCTTATCATTCCTTTCCATAATTCTCAGAGACACCCTTTACTCGGGCAGTACTTAACAACTGAATATCTTTTAAAGGTTTTGTAGTCTATACTGCACCATGTGGTCGTAGTAGATACTTTTAAAAATGTCTCTCTCTCTTGGGAGGGATAAGGAAGATTCATGCCTTTCTCTATTCACTGCTTCTACACTGTCTTGGGGTGCTGTCTCCTCTGAGAGGGGAGGATATGGCTCTTGGTAACAAAGCAGTACTCTCATCTTGCATAAGAAAACATCAGAGACTACACCTGAAAAAATAGCATTGAAACAAAGGCCAAAATCAAAGCCTGCTACTTGGCTTCAAGTCCTCTCTCTACCAGAAGTGATCTGTCAAATTTCAGTAACTCTTATTGGTTACTCACGTCACAAATCTCCAATTAAGAAAGCTTGAATATCTCGCTAATGCTTATTTTAATAGGGAACATATTCTCTATTAGTATGTTCTTTCCATTGTAGCAAATTATAATTTCTGTTTCAATCTCTTTTTTTTTTTTTTAGGAGGCACTGGGGAATGAACCCAGGTCCTCATACATGGGAAGCAGGTGCTCAATCACTTGAGGTATATCTGCTCCCCAATCTGTTCCAATCTTGAATTCCTCTTTTACCAGGATTCTTAGTTTAGTTTTCAAATAAGAAACTTCCAGTTTTCTTTTCCAATGAGAAAATACCATGCTAAGTTATGTTTGTTGATGGAATAATATTTATTATTGTATGCAAATACTGTTGATTTAAAATTATGTTCCAAATTACCTTTTAAAATATATGGAGATCTGGCCACATGTTGATGTTGGAATTTAACTTCTACCTTCAGATTTTTGTAGCTTGCATACATCCTGTATCTTACTATGAAGGATCCATCCTTTCGATCTAAAACCTGGACTCCAACTCTAGTGAATTGCTCATCTGGTGCTGAGATTTTAACCTGGAACACCTTTTCTCCTGGAGAAGATGTGAATCTGTGTTGAGAAGAACGATAAGATGTAAAGGACAAACTCTGAAAGATTATGCTCTCCAATCTATGAAATTTACTATTCTCCTCCACATTGTTCCCCTACCACATGCTTTTATCTTCTCTCTTATGCTCCTAGTACCGGAATGAATATAATGGCTCATAGAGATTAAAAAAAAAAAGATGACAAAGGCCAAGATAACATAAAAGTTTCATTAGAAAATCACAAGGGAATATGTTCAACTACTTATATATATAAACATAGATTATTAGGCACTGTATTATGCAGACTACTTATGAATATTTATGTTATATTATGCATAAAATGATGCATATTACATATATAAAAATATTCTTATCAACCTCTGTTTATATTTGTGATCAAAGGGTATCTCCAAAGATAATGATTTACTTCTCTGAGAAAACCCTCGTGTCCCTGGAATGGGAGGCTGTGGTGGCTTTCCTGAAGACTTTGGCAGCAGGTTCCCAAGCTGAGGTCATGGAGCTCAGGGAGGCCAGGATGATGACAAGGAGTGGCTCCCTGTCATCAAGCTGGGCCACCTGGTAAAGGACATGAAGATCAAGTCCCTGGAGGAAATCTGTTTCTTCTCTTTGCTCATCAAGGAGTCTGAAATCATTGACTTTTTCCTGGGTAAGTCTCTCAAGGACAAGGTTTTGAAAATTATGCCTGTGCTAAAGCAGACCCAGCAGAACAGGTTCAAGGCCTTTGTTGCCATTGGGGACTACAATGGCCACATAAGTTTGGGTGTGAAGTGCACCATGGAGGAAGCCACCACCATGCCCAGGACCATCATCTTGGACAAGCTCTCCATTGTCCCTGTGTGGTAGGGATACTGGGGGAACAAGACAGGCAGACCCCAAACTGTCCCTTGCAAGGTGCTGGATGCTGTGGCTCTATGTTGGTGCACCTCAACCCTGCCCCGAGAGGCACTGGCTGCCAGCTGGTATTGACCACTGCTACACGTGGCCAGGGGTTACGTGTTTTATTTCCTTGGCTGCTAAAGCAACTACCATACAATGGGTTGGCTTAAACAACGGAAATTTACTGGCTCACAGTTTTCGGGCTAGGAGAAGTCCAAATCAAGGCCTCATCAAGGCGATGCTTTCTTCCTGAAGACTGGCTGCCAGCCGTCCTTGGTTCTTGGCTCCTCTGTCACACAGTCATGCACATGGGGGCCTATCCTGGCCTTTCCCTTCTCTTTAGCTTCTTGCTTCCCCTGGCTTTATCTCTATCTGTCTGAATTTCATTCTGCTTCTAAAGGACTCTAATAACAGGATTAAGAACCATTCTGTTTGAGCTGACTTCATCAAAAGGTCCTACCTACAAAGGGGTCACACCCACAGGAATGAATCAAGTTTAAGAATATGTTTTTCTGGGGTACATAGCTCCAAACCATCACACTGGGCAACCTTGCCAGGGCCCTTCGATGCCATCTCCAAGACTTACAGCTATGTCATCCCCACCGTCTGGAAACAGAGGTTTACTGTGTTCGCCAAATCTCCCTCTCAGGAATTCACTGACAACCTTGGAAAGACCCACACCAAAGTCTCAGTACAGAGGACCCGGCCCCTGTTTAAAAATAAAGTGAATTAATTAAGCCAGAAAAAAAAAAGGGAAAATGATCTTTTGAAAAATCTCTAAT